>JASUDE010000046.1:0-173940 GCA_034509685.1 Colletotrichum cereale | reverse complement strand
ATCTTGGCCAAGGAGTCGTTCGTGTTGACCATGAAGGTATCAATCTTGCTGTCCATCTTGGCCAAGGAGTCGTTCGTGTTGACCATGAAGGTGTCCATCTTGGCCAAGGAGTCGTTCGTGTTGACCATGAAGGTGTCAATCTTGGCCAAAGAGTCGTTCGTGTTGACCATGAAGGTGTCAATCTTGGCCAGGATGTTGAAGCCATACTCGACCTGTTGTTCCTGACTCATCTGACGGAAGTTCTGGGCCACTCCTGAGGCGTTCGAAGGGTTAGTGGGATTACCGGAAGACATTTTCGAGATGGTGCTGTGATGAATGGTGTGGATGGTGTTTTGATGGATTGCGTAGGGTCAAAACTGAGAGTGACAAGAAATCGTGGGGATGTGGATGAAGTTGGGAAAAAGAGGTGTGTGGGAGCGGTGGGAGAGAGGGTATATATATATGAGCATGGAGACAGGTCGGAGAAAGGACTTGAGGGTAAGCAGAGGCAGGAGGACATCTCTGACTTCTTAGGCACCTTGGGTACCTAGGCAGTCGGCATAGGCAAGAGCCACAACGGTTGTTCAAATTTGGAGTGACCTGCGGAAGGAGAAAGTCTCATCTGACTTCATAGGTACCTGGATAGGCAGTCGACGCACGGGAAGTGCCGCTCTGGAGAATGAGTCAGTCCGTCGATTCCTGCTCATAGACCAAATTGCTCTTGTACCTATCTAGATGAACATGTGGTTTCCGTTTCAGAAGGAATGTGGTCCACCGGAAAGAAGTATACTGGAAGAAGTCGTCAGTTACTCAAGTGCCGAGATCTGGAAGCAATTGCTGTAACGACTTGCGTTGGTGCCTTGATTGGCATGTGCAAAAGTGTAGACAGGAGGGACATAGTAAGACTCAACATACCCTTCACGAAGTGGTCTTTAGGATCGCAGAGCAGGTTCCTTTGGCATTGAGGTATGATAAAATAGGTGATTGTTGTGGTTAACTGCTGACGTGTTTGGGGGGTGTCCACTGGAGTCGAATACCCAGCGTGGCAGAGAAAAAGATGGATGAGGAAGTTTTGAGGAAAGGCACAAATCGTGAATTCGCGGCTGACCTCCCTAATTACCCGAAATCTGGTGGATCTCATTCGACGGGCGTGGTTGCTGGGCGTAAGAACGGTATGGATGGCTTCGATTAGGATCGAGGTCGAATTGATTTCGAGACGTGCCAGTGACTCGGAAACATCGATCGACTCGTTAAACGAAGAGAAGTTGAAATACCATAGCGGATGCCAAATTGCGAAGAAAAAAAAGGGGGAAAAGGAAAGAAGAGGAGATCTGCTGCCCAAAGGGCCAAACAACAGCCAGCAGCGGCCAAGTAGTAGTTAGATGAGGGTTGCAAGAGAGAGAAATGTTTAAACGTCGTGTTCAAGTAGGAATACGCGATTGGCACTCCTTCCCCCACCATACCTAACCTTGAATGACAACCGCACGGACCAGTTCAGGGATCCCGTTCATCCCTCGTGGCGATTGCGATAGCTCCCCCCTACTCCTCGATTCCGTTGATATCCCCGCTTGGCATCTCTCCTCATGCGCTCTGTTGACGTCCCCTCTCCGCCTCGGCGTCTGTAACTCTCTGTTCGATTAACGTCCCATTTCCGCTGCTCTCATCTGTCTAAATGGGTCTGTCTACGTAATCAGTCGACTTCAACTGCGTTGTGTCCAATTCCGTGGCCCATTTCCGGTTCTTTTGACGGAGACAAGATGGTACAACTCCGCCGCTCGCCCCGAATGAAGGTTCCACTTCAATCTCTCAATCTTGGTTACGGGAACCGAGAATGCGAAGATTTTGACTTAGAGGTTCATCTTGTCGACGACGCATGGTCCGATTGCGACGACGAAGAGTACGAAGGCGAACAGGAGCCTGCAAAGACGGAAACGCCGAGATCGCATTTAGTTCTTTTATCTTCCTTCGCAAATGGAAACAGGCCAATTTGACAAAAGTTGTGCTTGACGCGGTTCCTATATAATCACCCGCGACAAGAACTTCGTCCCCCTACCTCGCAGTACCCCTCTTCAAATAACTGTTGCGGTAATGGCTCGATATCCCCCCTACTCCTCTATTCTGTCGACATCCCCCTCAAACCCCCCTCCCTACTGCCCGACTAAACCTTAGCGATAGCGACTAGCTGCTGAAAGGTTTTTTTGTCCCCTTCTCTCTTTTTTCAACCGAGGGACCAGGGTGTTGCACCAGTAGAAGAATAATAGAGAGAGAAAGAGAGACGGAGCTCTTTTCTAATCCCTCCCTCGCCTCCCGCCCAACTTTGCGACAGAGAGAGAAGAAGGGTGTCTACCAAAACTTTGCGCCAATCTTGAATAGCTAAGGTTTCCATCGTCAAGCGCGGCAATACCCGAAGGCGTATATAACCTGCTGCTCCATTCTATCGTCGCCGACGATCCTACTTCCCGTCGCCAGCAAGGCTTGCTTATACTTCGCGGTCGGGGCAAGGGTCGTGCGGAGCTCATGCCCGCTGATGGGTCCTACTCTTAGTATAGCTTACGGCAAGTTTACCCGCGGATTGAAACACTGACGAGGGCTGGGCTCAGGGTGACCAGCCTAGGCTCACCCCTCTGCTCACCTTTGCTCAGCTGCGGCTCAGGTTAAAGTAGCCACAGATCAGTCCCCACACTCAATGCGGATTTGGGTCAGCCATTGCAGATGAGGCAGGAAAGAGTCACGCATGATGTGGCAGGGGCACTAGCAACTGCCTCCCGGCTGAATGAACATGACATTTGGAAGGCGACAGCTGCCCCTTCCAGTTTCAGAGACGTATGTACCTGCTCAGTTGCAGACAAGCTACCTGTCTGGGACAGTTTAAGCGTCTTGTCCAGGACGAATTACAGACAGATTGACAGTCTGGGGCAGTTTAAACGCTTTGCCTAGGACGGTGAAGATGAGTGCAAACATAAATCAGACTCCATTCATAAGGTCTAATATCAACGCTGCTCCCGACGCTGTCTTGTTCAGTTGCCAATCAACGTCCGTCCGGTTTTCGACAGGAAGCTGGTCGCGGCGGGGCGCGGCGGGGCTTGCGGTGACTATTGTGGAAATACGCCTCCGGAAACCGCAACTGGGGCCGTCGCCGAACCGACGATTTCCGCAGGAAGAGACCCTTATACGGAGACTGCTATGTTAGCGGTTGTGCCGGCCCATAATATAACTTATTTTGCGGAGATGGATTTCAATGAAACAGCTTTCGCGGAAATGACAACGGCGAAACGCCCGAATTCGTTAAGGATCCCGCTAGTAGAGATCCCGCTAATTCATTTTGCTCTGCGAGGATGAGTTAGATTCGTAGGACTGCTGTATCCAGTTGACCTAAGACGGTTACGTGTATTTTAACACGAAGGAATCTGAAGGCAAGGAGCCTGGGTATACTACTATTGAGAACGACAAGATGGATAATGACACTATTACTTACTACTCTGCGAAGACTGGCATGATCCACCAGCCAAAATGGCAACGTAAACGCGCTGCAAAACGAATACCACTAGTTCATCTGGCGGCAAAGATACCAAGCTCGCATTAGTACAGGAAATACAAGTAGTCGTACCCAGAGGTGGACGTCTTGTCTGCCCAGCCTGGCTGATCGACCGGGCTATGTTTTAATACCAGTCGAGATGGCGCTGGTACATATGTGTTACAAAGACTTATTCAGACGTCCCTGGGGACAAACATTGTGGCCGAAATTGGACACACCGTACACCGGCTAGACTTCCCACCAAACTGAGAAGTTCATCTAGTGGTCTCAGTTGCGAAATTGAAAGCGGCACAAGGACCCGTTCGGACGACGCCCGCCGAAACCAGGACGGGTGTGAGATGCTTCCCCGCTATCCGCTCAAGCTACGAGTCGGGCCGTTGGCCGGGCACTTGTTCATCCCAACCGCGGAGGACCAGAAGTGTTTGACATGTTCATTCTCGTCAACTAAGGTAGGTAGGTAAGATACTTTCGCCATGTTTCTTTCCCCTCTTGACCCCCCTTCACAGAGCATTCGGAAATGACAGGCCGCAGGCCTTTCTTCATCTCAGCCTTTCCCCCTCAGCTCCCGCCGCATAGCTGCGCATCATTGCATGATACAGCTGACCTGACGTACCCCCCAATGATTGACCTAGTCAGAGAGATCATCGTCAGAAGTGTCAGAGATCTCAGTGAGAGTTCCGGATGGCTCTTGTATCGATCCAAAAGCGACCTTATCGAAGTCCGTCTCCGGCTCGCCAGGGGTGGGATCGTAGGCAGCCCAAATGGCACAGTGGTTGTTGCGGCTAGAGGGTGGACACTGTGTGAAATGTCAGTGGTTGTTCCTAGATCGATCTCAGAATGCACGTACGGGCGTCAGTAAACTGACAAACGCCCCAGCACTTTCCGCCAAATCCAACCAGGCAGCTCAAAACGTAAGACTTCATCTCGCCAAGATCGACCTAAAATGAATGGTTAAACATGGTTCAATTCGAGAGTAATCCTAGTTTACCTTGCCATCTTTGATGGGGACAGGCTGGTATACAGCATGCGGTCTAGTCTTCCGTCGGAGGCGGACGATATTGTCTAAGAAGAGTTTCAGACTGGCCCCAGGATGGTTGGAAGGTCCCTTGAAGATGATGATGGCTAAGTCTTTGCCATAAACGTATAGGTGGCGAGCATAAGGATTGACGCGGTCATTGGGGCCATAGTAATACCCAGTGGCGTGAAGAGTCTTGCCGTTGATTTCGCCAGAGTCAAATCCGGGAATGATCCAGGATACCTCAGTGTCGGCTGCCATGATGTTGAACTAAGTAACAGTTAGTATTGCGATTTCCGATAGCGAAAACCCGGGAGCGCGGCGAAAAGCAACGGAAAATAACTCGAAGATACTCACCTTCAACTCGACGAGGGCATGAAGAGGGAAGAAAAACAACAGCAGCCGGGCAGCCGCCAAAAGAATTATTATTTTGGCCGCGTTCTGCCGGGTTGGCCTCAGATATCTGGCAACCTCATTTTCGCTCCTTCCTCAATAACAACAACAACAAAAGCACACTGCAACCCTCACTCCATTGGCTGTTTTCATCTGTCTAACTTCCTTTCATTATTGCACACAAAGGACGTTCTGTAAGAAGCTGTTGTGGTCACAAAGATCAGTCGTTTGGTTACTCAAACAATTGGGGTGTGTGTCACGATAGCTTCACTTCTGGTTGCCGAGTTATCTAAGTGCAGAGTTTGCCCTTGCAGAGCCTTCCCATTTTCCTTTGTATCTAGATAAGAACAACTTTCTGCCAGCCTAATACAGGGGTAACAGCTAGATAACTGCCCTTTCCCCAATCAAAACGTGGATATCGTTATGGGGTTCGTAGGAGTGGACAGACGAAGGTCTGCCGCACCTATCCCGAAATCAGTCGTTGACAGTCTGGGGCAGTTTGAACATCTTGCCTAGGACGGTGAAGATGAGATCTATTAGTTACAGTCTGATTATCGTGAGATAATCCAGCGCGCGCGAAGGTGAGGGTTCTTATCATGCGGTTCTTGATCGTATGTAGGTACGAGAAAGGGAAGTGTAAGATGCATAAATTCCTCGTGGAGCTATGGAAATGGCTAGGTGGCTACGGTGCCAAATCTGCACCGCCACAACTGTGGTGGGGTTGTGGGAATAGTGCTATCTACCATAATAACCCACCCCCTCTGCGTGAAGAAAACTCTCGACTGTCCTCTGTCATTGAAGAATAACGAGCCAAATTAACAAAGGAAAAGAAACCACTCCCGCCATTTCAGCCATTTCTGCCGTATCCCCCAGACTGCTACCATTATCGCATTCCATTAGACCGCCCTCATTTCCAATTAATGCCATGGATTGGGAAATGCTTCTCCTGAATACCGTCAGTCGCAAAAGCCGTGTCGCAGCAGGTTTTTAGCAAACGGGTTATTGCGAGTCTTGCAGTAGTTGATGCGATCCTGAGTTTGGCGTGGAATGTAGCACACCACCTTGTTCCAAACTGCTGCTGCAGAATCCTCGGGCCTACCCTGGTCAAACAGATCCCATATTCGACCGGTTTGGCGACACATCCACACCGGCAGGATTTGGGCGGTGGGCAGAGCTGGCGCTGGTGCGATAACCGTTTGGCAGCCTAGAACGTGTCCGTCATAGTTCTCAGCGCTCATTGTGATGCGGCAGACCGGACATTTCCATTTGGTTTGTGGGTGTTCAGTGCGGATATGGATGTATAGCTTGTGGAGTTTGCTAGGTGAATTCTCACACTCGCACTCCAGCGCCAAATGCTCGTACCATTTCTTACCCAATTTGCCTTGGGGTTCAACTGTGAAGCTTCCGTAATGGTACTTTGGACAGCCTTTCTTGCGATGAACGATGATTCCGGCCGGTGTAAAGACCGTTTCGCAACCACATTTGATTGCTGCATTCATGTGGGCGATTCGGAAATGATCAATCCATTCGTCGAAGTTGCTTGGCATTTTGGCCATAATGTTGCAGTCACACAGAAACTGTCCCTTCTGGGCGTCCTCTATTTGGCTGACAGTAACAGTTACGGCATGAGCGCGAAAATATTCGGCGTTATGCTCGCCATCTGAAACTTTGAGGATATCAGCTCTGACATCTGCCTCTGCATCGTGTACCAATTTGCCTTCGTTAATCGACAGTTTGGCGCGGACTTTGCAACGCCGAACGACTGCGGCCAGCAGCGAGTATTTCACTTCTCCGGGCTCCTGAAGCGATTTCCACGCCGCCTCCTTGATGTCGCCTTTGCTTGCGGTTGGGCGGTTAGCTTGATAATGACGTGCCATTATGGCATAGGGTTCGGCGGCAACTGTGCACGGAAATGTCTGGTCTGGTTGTCGAAGTGCGACTTGCTGCGCGACATGGCCCGCAATGTGCTCGTAGCGCCCGGTTAATCCCACATACTCATCGCAGTGCCTGCAATGGTAATGAGTGGTGGCGTGGACTGATGCCATGTGGGCCGCATACTCGACTTGGGTAATAAGCTGCTCGCAAAAGCGACAGCTGGGAGGACCAGTCGGTTCCGGCGGCGACGTGTCACTGTTGCCACCCCGTGAATTCTGATCCTGCATCTCTGGCTCGCCTCCGTGTTCGCGGAGTTGGTGTATAGCGAGCACCTTCTGATTCATATGCAGCGGGGCGTCTTCAGGGCAAAACTCGCAAGGGTAGTTGCTGTCTCCCAGATAAGTGTAGAAAGCTGTTCGGTCTGGGGTAAGTTGTTTGTGAATCTCGCCAACCCCGTGCTTCTCCATCCAATGTTCAAGGCATTCAACCGGGTGTTGGTGCTCCTTCACAATGGAACGACAGTCGTCGCACGGCTCTGTTCCTCGGTTTTCGATATTGATGGTTGTGAAGTCAAAATTTGCTTTTTGGCGCTTGTGTTCCACCGGTTCTTCGCTGCCAGAGCTCGAAGCCGGTGATCTGGGGCGCTTGTGACTGTCGCTTTCCTGACAAGGTTGAGCGATGCGATCGAGGTGCCATTGCTCGTGCACTTTGGCTGTCAGATCCGTGTAGTGCTTGCCATTTCCAGGCGGGCGAGGTTCGATTGTGTCCATTTGGTCCCAGGCTCCGGACGAGTGACACCATTGGCACTTGGTCAAGTCCCTGGTTCCCGTCCACGTGTAGAACAGTGTAGCCATCTGGCCCTCGACGTGCTCGTCGATGATACCAAGTTCGGCTTCATAGTGCGTCTGCCAATGCCAGACAATTGCGTCCATCCATTCCGCGCGAATTTTGCACGCCGGGCAGTGAAATAGAAGTGGTGGTTTCCAATCCTTGTTGACAGAACGCTCATTTGGCGGCGTCTGGAATCTTTGGCGTCGTTGGAGAATCTGGCCTTGTCGCCCCATAACGAGCGTTATGTCTTCCACGCTTCTGTTAGGATGAGCGGTCTTCCAGTGTTGGGACAGTTTATTCCATGTGTCGAAGCATGGGCCTGGGTCCTTTGGATTGTCTGATTGGCACAGGCGACAATGAATATCAATCTGGTCCTTTTCGTCCATGATCACGGGGCCGAGGCCGTTGTGCAAATGTTTCAGGGACTGCGATTCTCGCAATTCGCCTCGGAGGAATGCCGTGAGCAGCGCTTCGGTCTTGCGCGCACGTTCTTCAATGGCTCTGTTCTCTCGGACGACCTGTTGCTCCAACGTAAGAGCCACTTGGCCGTCAGGAGGCGTTGGGATTCGTTCCTCCACGAATTCTGCAATGTCTGCCACACCGGATATGTTGGTGACTTCGTGACCCCATGTTCTAGGGAGCTTCATGTTTGGATCTTTGAATTTGCGAGCACTTCTGTATTGCGCCGTTTTCAGTTTAGCGACGGCATGCTGGATGTAATTGTCTATGTTTCCGAATCCCTGGTCATTGGCGAATTTGGTCTTGAGCGCTGGTGCGACCTTTTGAATCTCGTCAATGCCAACATGTGCTCTTATGGCGATCACAGATGACAATTCGAATTCCTGTTCAGTGAAGGCAATGCGTCGAACATCGTTGTATACGGTTGACGCGCTCTGATTCTTAGTTGCGTAATCTTTGAGCTTGCGTCCGACATCAGCTGCGAGGGCTGCCAGTTTCTCTTTGGCGACTCCTTCGCCATATTTGTGAATGATCAGTCCTGCAGTTTTGGCATACTCGCGAATATGGTGTTGCCGGTCGTAATTGTTCTCGAAAGTGTCCCGGTGTTCATTCGTCTTGGGTGCTGCCTTGGGTGGCATGATGAGCGCGGTTCTCACAGCCCTGGGCACAGCTGCTACCAAGAAATGCTGTGATTAGTGATAGTAGTAATGGAGAAGGAAATGACGAGACTCACTTTCGCGTTGAAGGAGTTAGTGATGACGCGAAATTCTCAGGTTGTGTAATAATAGCGTTTGCTGTGGCGATGCTCGGCGTTGAAGGGTGGTGCGAGAGGATAGTTGAAGAGGGAAAGGGCAAGAAATTTTCGGAAGGTGAAGTTCGTCTCCTGCTACCAGCTAGTTGCCGTCTGTACAAGTCTGGTTATTATTGACGCCTGTGGAGTCTGGGTATTCATCTTTAATTTTACCACATGACTTAGTTTGACGTAAATGTGAGTTTAGGAATAGTCAAGACTAGTTAGCTGTCAGATTATTTTGTTGAAATAACCTGCCAAGAGCTCCCTTGATGATGATATCGGTTATCTACTAGTTAAATCTCCTACTTAGGCAGCATCCGCGGCTTTGTTGGGTATCTCATTTATCTCATCTCTGTATCAGGAGATCTCGTCGAGTTGGAGATATGTAAACTCATCAACTCCATGGGAACATACTTCCCAATATAGCTTTACGCAAGCCGCTTACTCCAAGCATCAAGCCCATGAATCTTGGGTAGCGAGGCATCCGAAATCTCAAAGGTGTATCTCTCAACACGCACAATGAGCTTGGACCGTCCATCGCTCATAATCTCTCTCGGTAGTCTCACAGGCCCACGATGAGGGCAGCAGCTTCACGCTCAAATGAGAAAACACAATCCTTTCCGTGTCTTGCCTCAAATACCTCTTTCCTCTTCCTCTTCCTCTTCATCTCAGTTCAAGGAAATCAGAGACTGGCAAAATCCGATGCCCAACAATCCTGGCTTTCAACCACCCAAGGAAACCAATTTCTTCCTCACTTAAGCTTCCCTAATCATTGTCGGTCTTTCTTTTGAATCCCCTCAACTCTTGGGGAAAAGCAAGGCACTCTCGATTCGACCTTTTTGATTGCCGGACTTTGTTCCTTGTTGGCCTTTGCTGGCCATTCGTATCCATTCAACCCGGGCCTCTGCTGCTTCAAGGCAGACACAAAGCACTCACTCGAGCACTCCTTTCTGCCATCAGCCTTTTTTTCTCCCTCTCTCCTTCAGACCAGACAAAAGTGTGTCTGTCAGGAGGTGATGTTTGCGCCCTGAGACTCCTTTGCCCTCGCTGACCATTAACCTAGGCAGAAGCAGAAAAATAAGCACAGCCCGTTTCCGTCAACTTCTCGGATGAACCAGAAAAATGGCCTCTGAGGACAATGACAAGGGCCAGGGGAGTGTCCGACGAACCCTTTGGCCTGCCTTCCAGCATATGACGCAGAGTAGCGAGAAGAACAGTAGGCAAAAGAAGTTCGCCGACGACATCCAGTACCAACAGCAGACCAACACTTCTTCCCCCATTGGAGACGAGCGCGACGATGTCTTCTCCGCCAGCATCAAGCAGACCTTCGATGAGATGAAGTCCGCCGACGCCTTTCAGAGCCAGGACTACATCGACTCGGGCCGTACTGACGAGGAGCGCCGCCAGGCCTTCCTCGCGGATCTCTATGAGGGGCCCTATGTCAACATTGGCCGACCCATTCTCGTACCTGTCTCCCGCTTGGGTCGCACCAAGCTTCGTGGCACCAGCGCTCGCATGGTTGATGGCTCGCCTGTCGATCTACCCTTTCCCAGTGGCTTCCGCAGGGAATCACCTGGCGCCTTTGTTGGCCATGCAGCTCCCGACGACACCGGTGCTTCATCGACTCCTATTCACCTCCGCTCCTTGTCTGTTGGCGAAGCCCCCAGGTCCAACAAGACTATCCGTCTCGAAAAGACCGAGAACACTGGCATGAACAATGACCAAATGACTTCCACTTCCGACGCCGGCAACTCTCTCATCTTCGACCCGAGCCCCAACAGCCACTTGGCTCTCGGTATGAACAGCAAGATCATTGACAGCGCCCAAAGTGACTCAAGCATGGATATGGACAAGACCAGGACCGAGACTGCTCCTTCTACCCCGCCCCCTCCCGCTTCTCGCTTCCAACAGGAGAACGGTTCGTACGGCACTACACCTGACCGCCCTCGCACTGCCAAAACGACACCGGCCACAATGTCCCCCTACGACGGTACGGAGGCAGAAGAGTCGCCTACCCTCCGCTTCCAGATGGGACGTCTCCGCGTCACCTCAGCCGGTGCCTCCAACTCAGACTCGGCCGCTGGCTCTGGCTCCTTCGACCGTCCTAGCAGCCACCCTCCTAGCCCTCACCCGTATTACTTTGGCTACCCGGTTCCGCGTACGCCAACAAAGGGCAAGAGAGCTCGAGGTGAGTTTGAAAAGACCACTACTCTCTCGGGCAGAGACGTCGCACGCGAACGCGAGATTCTGGCTCGCTTCGCCGCTGCCGCCAGATACGACGATGAGGAAGAGGAGACGGAGGAAGGTGAGGTGGAGGAGGACGACGAGGAGGAGCTCACGCCTAAGGCTTCGGTCCTCAACCGCCATATGGATATCGACGACGAGGAGTAAGCGGCCACTTGGCCAAGACTAGAACACAAGAATCTTTGCCCGGGATCTGTGTGTGTTGTCCCTTCCTGCCGTCCCTAGATCTTCTTTCGGTATTCTTTGGTGATAACTGTCGTTGATCGTATTGGCGCCTTGTCCATTGCCATGCATAGTTGAACGAGGTTTCGTGCGACAAAAAGCAAAGATCGGCCTGGCTAGCATACTCTACTTAATGCCGCTGTCCCGTGTTGGCATCATTCGGTCTTCCGTCCGGTATTCCATGTTGGTTGGTCGCCTGTCCTCTGTGCTCTCTGTCGAGGTTCAAGTTGCAGAAAGAGCGCTTGCCTATTCAAAACACATGAGTCCATGATGGGAATGACAATCATAGTCAAACCAACGCTAGAGGTGAGTTTAAACCTCATTGAGAGGTTTGGGGGGGTACGGGCTAGTTAATGTGTGGGTTGGATCAAGGGTAGTTGGATCAAGGGTGGTTGGTTGTGATTTCCTTTGTAAGCGTCTTATGTATCTATCGCATAAACGGATGCTGTAATGCCCACCTATACAGGATACAAGTATATCACATCCACAAAGTGTGTCTTGTAGCAATCACACCCCCTTCTGCCCCTTCCACCCTCCTCCACCACTCCAAGCCCGAAACGGTACTGCCAGAGTAGTCAAGTACCTTTCGACGAGGCCTTTCACACACCCAGATAAGCTCCACACCCAGTCCCCAATTGTCAGTCACTCCATCGTCTACTTGTCTTGCCCCCGGTTCACCTCCGGGAGAAAGGCACATCCATCTCTCACAGCTGCCAGCCAGTTGTTACAACCCGTCCACCCAAGAGCGGGTAGAACTCCAAGGGCCATGAACTTTCCCACTTCGTCCACCATCGATTTCGCCTTCAACTCCAACTCCGGCTCCAGCTCGCAGCCGCAGCAGCAGTACCAACAGCAGCAGAACCACTACCCCCAGCAGCAGGTACATTTCTCCTCCCGCCAGTTGCAGCTGCAACAACAACAACAACAACAACAACAACTGCTCCATCAACAGCAGAACCCACTGCCGCCGCCGCCGTCTCCTCCACCCGCGTCGTCTGCCACCGCGCAATCTCTCTCCGCCGCCCAGCAAGCCTTTGCACACGCACAGTACCAACAGTTCGTTCTCATGAACGGAATGAACGGCGGCAATGTGCCCAACGGCATGGGCGGCGTGCCTACTCCTGCCGGCCAGCAGGCCGAGCTCAATTACATATACGGCATGGTCGAGGAGCTCAGCCGACAGCTTGCGGAGAACCGTCGAGTCACCGAAGATATTGTGTCTGGTCTTGGAAGAGTGCGCAGCCGCGCAAGGACGCAGGGGATGAGCAATGATGACCTCATCCACAACGCAACCGATGATATTCGAGGTATGGAGTGTCTTCTCATCTAGTTGCTTCGCATCGGCATGCTGACCTAGTCTCAGCACAAGAACAGAATCTCGACACCCTCATCTCCATTCTCTCAGAGTCCCTCGAGAAGGCAAAATACAGCCGCGACGCCAACGCGACCCTCCTGACCCAATACGCGACGGTCCTCGCTGCGATGCTGAAGCAATTCCACGAGTACAAGGCGAAGCACGTCACGGACGTCGCTGCATGGCATCGCTCCTACCGCTCTCAGCTTGCCGAAGCGCGCGCCGAGAACAGCAGGCTGCGAGATCAGATATGGGAGATGCAGGAGCGCGCCGGAAAAGCCAACGAGGCGCTGCGGAAGTTCCGCCGCAAGTACGACGAGAACGAGACGAGATGGGACCGGCGCGTCGAAGAGGTTGCTGCACGCCAGGAGCTGCGTTTCTGGAAGCGGATGGCCATGCCCGAAGTGAGCGACGAGGATCCCTGTTGGAGCGACGATGATGACCTCATCGACCCTGCGGAGAAGGAGCGGCAGAAGGAGCTAGAAAAGAGGGCCGCTCAGGAGCAACTTGCTGGGAGCCAGCAGATGGGCGATGAGTACTCGCGTCCACAGTCGCCGGAATCTAGCATGATGGGCGGCGTTCCCATGCAGCGAGATCTGGGCATTCCCATGGGCATGCCTGTGCCTCCACCACGGCCCTCGAGCGCGACGTCCAGTACCGGTTCTTCTGGCCAATGATGGAGAACAGAGTTTTGGAATTTCAGAAGCATGCTATCGGACATCATGGGCGCAAGGGGCATCTCAGGTACAAGAACTGTGCGGCGTTGGGTATCGGGTCTGGGACGGGAGAAACGCTTGAAGTCGAGCGATTGCATTATACCTCATGTTACACTTGCCAAGCAGCTTGCCTCTGGCCAGCATTGTCACGAATACCCCAATGGTTTGTTGGAACGGACGACTTAATGATCCTGCTTCAGATATATGCCGCGGTCACCGCATTGGGGGACACAATAATATGAACTGACACTTTCTCACCGGAACGCCTTATGTCATCAGGTATAAGCCTCCAATCCAGTCCCTTCTCCATCCTTACCTCGCCATGCATACGCGGGACAGTAACAGGGGAAATCACTGTGTCTTGACAGCTACAACCATGGGCACTTCCAGGTCGTCCGAGCTGGCGCTATCCATATGGAGGCGGATGCCCGTCCGCACGTCGACCTCGCCCAGAGGAATCAAAACGGGCTGCTTCAGCTTCTTGACCATGGACTGCCAGAGCCGGTAGCCAGAGTACAGGACGATTGGAATCGCGGTCCCTATATTGTCGCGAATGATGGCCTGGGCATCATGGTCACCGACGGGCCAAATGGCCGTCAGGACGTTGGCAAATAGTCCTACGACGCAGATCGCAACTCCAAGCCAGGCACCCCAAATACCAAAGGGGCTGTTCCAAAGGAGCGTTTTGCGATCATGGCCCTGCGCAGCCCACGCCTTGCGGAAGCGAATGTGGCTCACGCAGATGGATGCCCACGTGTAGTAGTTGCTGGCCCCTGAGAGGCTCAACAGCCAGTCAAAGATTACACCACCGCCGGGCGCCAGGTTGACAAACGCAATGAGGCCAAAGACGAAGGTGACGAAGAAGGCGTACACCGGCACACCCCATTTGACTGTGGCCCCCCAGCGGGGACCCATGCCCTTCTCGCAGAGAGCTTGGAATGCACGACTGGCGGCGAAGATGCTGGTGTTGGCCATGGAGACGATGGCGACGACGATCAGGACGTTGAAAAAGCTCGGCAGGTGCTGGATGTTGGCGAGCTCGGCGGCCAGCGTGAAGGGGCTGTACTTTGCGCCGTGGCCGGTCAAAGCCAGGCCCGGATCGTTCGAGGGCACGACGAAGCCGAGAAGAAGGAGCGATACGATGTAGAAGAAGAAGATACGGGCGAAAACGACCTTGGTCGCGAGGGGGAGAGCCTTTTGTGGGTTCTTGCATTCGGCAGCCGTCATGCCCAGGAGCTCTGTGCCTCCGTACGACATACCGGCGACGCGGAAGACCATGAGAAAGCCCGAAAAGCCGTTTCTCACCGCGCCAGGGTCATGCCAGAACTTGGCTCCTGTTCCGTGACTGCGACGATTTAGCCATGTCTGACCGACTGAACGAGGGAGGGCAGTTGAGAGACGTACCGAGGATCCGATGGTACGGCGCCAGTGATGATGAAGATGGCCACAAAGATGAAAACGGTTATCGCGACGGCCTTGCCGATGCCGAAGGCGTGCTCCATCTCACCAAACCACTTGGATCCGAGGAACGAGGTGCCGGTCAGAGTAATAAGGATGGGCGTTATGATGTAGGCCGGCTGCAGGTCCGGAACCCAGTACCTCATCTGCGCGGCGATGACGGTGAGCTCGAAGGGGAAGACGATGAGCCAGTTGAAGACGAAGTTCCAGCCCATGGCGAAGCCCCAGGGCTCAGATATCATGCGCCTGGAATATTCGTAAAAGGCGCCGGCGACTGGGAAGGCAGCTACGTACACATCGTTAGCAATGCAATCGGCCATTGGTGTCCGTAAAGGTAGGTCTGTGAGAACATGCATGGAAATTCATGCAGTTCGTGGTTGAACGATGACAGAGTAGAGAAGCTACTCACCTGCTAGCTCTCCCAGACACCCCATCGTGCAAGTAACGCCGAGACCAACGATCGCAAAGTTGGCGACCAGAGACAATGGCCCGCCGGAGCTGAGGGCGGCGCCGGATCCAACGAACAGGCCAGCACCAATGGAGCCTCCCAAAGCCATGAATATCATATGCCGAATGCTGATATTTCGCTCCAACTTGTCACCCTCAGTTGTAGGGACAATTTCAACACTGGCAGACCCGCTGGGCGTCCTCGACCCCACGGTCTTGGCCTCAATCATTTTTGTTGTTACCTTCCCAGACTTATCATCTTCGGCTTGCGATAGCGACATATTGATAGGACGAAGAGGGACTATATGGAGAACAGCGTACGACGATCGAGAAAGGGGGCAGAATCCAAAGCCAAATGATTGATGGGGGAGACGGGTTGATTGAAGGAGAGCAGAAAGAGGCTTTGCTGAACGAGGAAGAGATAGCTTCTATATATATGGAGAATAGCTTTGGAGGGGGGAAAGACGAGTCTGAGGGGAAGATACGGAAATGCCGATGTTGAGGAGGCGTATTGGGGAGCCAGACCGCAGTAGAACTATCTCTTTGGCTGCGCCAGAATACCTAGATCACGACAGGAGACGTGGGACTGGGTTATCTGGTCACGAGGAAAGGTGTCTCCGAAGATATAAGGTTCTGAAGGTGCGTTTTTGGCCGTTGCCGAACCGTGGGATTGCTCCTGCTTTTCCCAGAGATACTCCTATCTTTCTTATCAGTTCTTCGAGTACGACCAAACTCTTACAAATCAACCAGTAAACAGATAGTACAAAAGAATAGTAAGGGTGGGGGAGGGGGCGGATGAGAAAGAACAAGGCAAACATTGTTTTCCGAGAACATAAGTAGGACGGGACATGAGCAATCTCGTAGGCAATGCAGCCAACATGATGGGCGACGCCCCCCAACCCGACTCGCTCCCGTGATTTTGTCGACCAGTACCGTGATGATTTCGGAGAGAATCTTGACTTCCAGGTCCTCAGCCGTGTCTAGCGACGGGTCGGCACCGGGTAAGGTGAAGATAAGCAAGGGCATCATAGCCTGATCATGGCGAAAGGGGGGTGGTGTTCAAGACAATGTCCCTTGAAAGTTCTGACAAACACACACCCGACTTTCCGGCAGGCATTCGGGACACAGGCCTTTACTACAAACCAGATACTGGCATGATGTTAAGCCTGAAGAGAATGATTCTATTTTACGATGTATTTATATTCGCGAGCTCACTGTCCTGCGGAAGGCTCTTGGTGAGGCCATTCGAACTTGGAATCACGTCAACAAAGTGCAGGCAAGAGCAGGCACACTACACCCGCTTCCCCCCATCCACAACTGCGCCATCCACGGCTATGCATCCTGGTTCTGGCCTGTCTTGAAACCTTATTCCAACCAGAACCGTCCAGGTAACGTGGAAGCGTGACATAATGGTGCCAAGTTTACGGTTGGAGACAAGCCAAACCTATTTCTTCAAAGTCATGGAGACAAATCCGCACCGACGGTATCCATAGCGCATCAACCTTGATAGCATCGTGGTCCAGCCACTTCACCTTGGCTGGCAGCAGAGTTTCTCCTTGTTGTTTTTCCTCTCTTCACGTTTTTCAGTCATAGAAATATGCGCAGTCATTGCTCCCTCGATCGTCACCTCCACAGGTTATGAGCTTCCAGCCTAGTTGCCATCAAAGTTGATCAACTAAGAGCCTCTACTCTACGCCTTTATTTTACTATTTTCTTCGATCTACGGTTTCTGCTCGCTTTCTCCGCAAAGAACCACATCGCCCTTACTCATCGTTCGCTGAAAAGACGCGACGATCCCCCATCATGACCAAGCTCGCAGTCGCGATAAGTCGTTCCCCTTCATGACCGCCCTGACCGACGAAACCAGTGTCAAGAAGGCAACCTCGAAAACCAAGCCTATTTTCGAACAACAGAACCACTTTTTACAACATGTCGAAGGGCAGCGTATGCCTGGCCTACTCTGGCGGGCTCGATACATCCACCATTCTTGCCTGGCTTCTCGAGGCCCAGTACGAAGTCGTCTACTACTTGGCCAATGTTGGACAAGACGAGGACTAGAAGGCCGTTGAGAAAAAGGCACTCCAGATCGGTGCTAAGAAGATGATCATCGACGATCTCAAGCGCGAATTCATCGAGGAGCTCCGCTGGAAGGCCGTTCAATGCAACGCCATCTACGAGGACCAGTACTTGCTGGGAACCAGCCTGGCCCGACCTATCATTGCTCGCGGAATGATGAGGGCTGCTGCCAAAGAGGGCTGCCTGTTCGTCTCTCAGGGTTGCACCGGCAAAGGAAACGACCAAGTCAGGTTGAGCTTGCCTTCTACACCATCAACCCCAAGATTCGCTGCACCAGCCCGTGGCGTCTCCCCGAGTTCTGCAAGCGCTTCCAGGTCCGTAACGATCTGCTCGAGTACGCTGCTGAGAAAGGAATTCCCGTCACCTCCACCAAGGCCAAGCCTTACTCTATAGATAATAACTTCGCCCACTGCTCTTACGAGGCCGGAATAGACATGGTGCTGGTGCTCGTCTTCTAACACCTTGATGGGGCTGGTGAGTCACTGTAAGTTCACGTCCACGTCCATGGTTACTAGCAAGCTTGTGTCGTCACGGTTTGCGGTGTGCCACAAAGTTTAGGATGAAGCGGTCAAATGAGCAGCAAGACGCACTAGATCTAGCCGGTCGCCAGTATCCTTTCTATCCATTGCGGTAGATCCGGCGGTGGAACCCGTTCTTGGTTGGGTAAGAGGGCTGGACGTTTGATACCTTGCTTTTGTCGATAAGGATAACAAGAGACTTTAAACGTTGAATAAATTGGTAGTGAGGGATCTCTAGCGAAAGTTTCCAGAGCAGAGGCTGGGCCGTCTGGCTCCTATGGCTGCTGGCTGCTGGCTGCTGGTTATAGTTGATGTAGGAGCAACTAGACTATAGCCGCTACACCTGTTAATTCAGTCGTCCTCACGGGTATTGAGCCAGACGAAATGTCTCGCGCGCAAGCACAGCATCTGGATGCCTCGCAATATCTGACCCTGATAACGACGATGCAGACGACACCGCCGGAAAGAGAAAATGAGTGAGGCGCCCTCGCGCCATCCCACAATTCGTCACTGTCATCCTCCACGTCGCAGTGCCCCTCTTCAAATAACTGTTGCTGCAATGGCTCGACAACCCCCCTACTCCTCGATTCTATCGACATCCCCGCTTGATATCTCTCCTTCTCCGCTCTGTCGACGTCCCCTGAACCTTCTCGGCATCCATTCTCAACTCTCGGTTCTATTGACGTCCCATTTCTGCTGCCCTGATCTGTTTACATGGGTCTGTTCACATCATCATTCGACTTCAATCGTGTTCCGTGGCCCATCTCCGCTTCTCCTTGACTCCGTCAAAATGTTGCAACTCCGACACTCTCCGCGAACGACGGTTCCACTTCAATATCCCCTTAAAGACATTGATGAAGACGCCGACTACGGCTCCAACCAGCATGTCGATGCAAAGAAAAGCACAATGAAATATCAGATTGAGATTCAGACTATGAGGTCCAGGAAAGCAACAACTGCCCATTTTGCCAGCACCAATCTTGCCTGCATCCAGCTGCTAGCACTAATTTTGCCTGCCCATTTTGCCAGCCCTTATTTTACTAGCATCTAGCTGCCAGCACTATTTTTGCCAGCGCCCATTTGCTAGCACCCTTTTTGCCAGCGCCTAGCTTGTTTTACTTGTCTGGGGTCTGGTACTGAGACGAGTGGAAGATGCGAATTTAGTAGACGAGGTTTCACCAAGGCGAGTGATGATCGGTCTCTGCCTGGAAGAAAATCGCAGAAAGGGACAGGTAATAGGGGTGTATCGTTTTGGTAATGAGCTTGTGTATAAGGGTAAACAATGAGGTTACTTATGTCTTGGGTGCCTATCTTCGTTGGTGTGTGTGTTGAAGTTCGTGGGTTGGATGTGAAAGGTCGTGGGTTGGTTTGTAAAGAAGAAGAATGGGGGGCGCCCTCTCACTGTCCGGGAGGTACCCTTCTATGCCCTCGTTCTTTCCATCGCGAATTAGTGAAGAGTAACAGTGTTACGTTCGTTCCTGTTATGTTGGTTTTCGGTAAGAAATCAGAATGTTCCTAAAGTATTGGACGGCCTTGAATGCATTGCAGCCAAGTCAAGCGAGCCCCTCGAGTACTTGGCTATATTCTTCGATGAGTTAGCCGTATTCACCCCACTACGGTCACGAACAGCTATTGGCCGCGTATTGAGACGAAGTGACGATCGCCATGCAACCCAGATCGATACATAGCCTCGTGTCCCATCTTTTTACCCTAACCCTTTGGAGAAAACTCATCAGTTGGATGCAAGGAAATCTTCCCGACGGTTTGGCCGAGGTCATCCATGCCTCGGCGGAACGCAGCATCGACGGTACCCCACATAGGCTGGGGTGCAGGTCGCATGTGGTACACGGCAAGATGGCAGCAAGTACTATAGAAAATGACAAGCATTAAGCATTCGAAGCAGTGACAAACAAGTCGGATGACAGGATGATGGGATGACAAGATGACAGGCAGTGTGCGCTTGCGGAGACTCCGCGCAGCAGATGTTTAGCTGGTGCGGGGTGATGGGAAGGTATGTACGAATACGTAGTACCTGTGCGGGGCTGGCGAGTCCAGTCGGGTGCTCCAGTGACTGTGAGAGGCTTCCCCGCCATCCGCTCAAGCCACTAGTCGGGCCGTTGGCTACACCCGAGCCAGCCCCTCGGGCACTTGTTCATCCCAACCGCGGAGGACCAGAGGTATTGGACATGTTCAAACTCGTCAACTAGGTAGGTAGGCTTGACCCTCCTTGACAGAGCATTCGCCAATGACATGCCACTTGCGACACTGCTGACCTCCCCTTAGCTGCCTGCGCTTTAGCATCATGCACGTCTTTCTCCATCTCGGCCTTTCCCCCTCAGCTCCCACCGCATAGCTGCGCATCATCGTCGTACCTGATTACGCTACTGCATTACCTACCTAATCTTGGCCTCGAAAGGGAGGGTACTGGGGAAGCAAAAGGGAATGAAGGGAGAGATGGCTACCGCTCCATAACACACCAAGTCGAAACATTGTTCCTTTGGGTAGTTACGGAAACCCCGGGCGGTCTTTGCCTCGCTCCATTGCTCGCTCGAGCCGCTCAATCCAATAGAACTTGGGAGAATTCCCGGCACTAAACTCTAGGTCCTTGGCGAGTTGGGCGCCAGGGGAATACGGCGGCAACACACCACGAAGCACCGCAGGGATCCCCAGACCCGCGCAGATGAAAGACTAAATGACGTTCGCGCCGAGGATCTGATTCGCTACCGTTGTCTCCTGCGCAACAAGCGCCAGCAATACGTAAAACAAAACAACTCCATGCATAATGATGTCCTGGCTTTCCGGATGAACGGTTGGAGGGCGATCGTTGCCCACGCCTTCCTCTACTATGTACAGATGTCAGACTACGTACGGCCTACCCCAGTGCCAGCGGGGTTTCATTTTACCTTCGTACCTTCCGTCCAATGTAACTGTGCGAATCTCGGATCTGCAAAATAAGATTAAAAATCAAGTATAAAGCCTGCCGCCACGCAGTCATGCTCTACATCTATACCTATAGTCGGACCGCTCTCGTCTTCCCACCAGTTTGGTTCTCCTCGCCAACACAAGTCGGAAACGAAAGGCCCTGTCATCATCCATGGCGAGAACCCTCTCTGTTCTCGGACTGCTCACGGCGGTGGTTTCGGCTGCCGTTATCCGTAGAGACTACCCCAGCGACGACGTGCTCGCGAAATGCCCAGGCTACAGGGCTTCCAATGTCCAGACCTCCTCTTCAGGCCTGACCGCAGACCTATCCCTAGCCGGCGAAGCTTGTGATGCGTACGGCACTGACTTGACTGACCTGACTTTGACTGTTGAGTATCAGACCGGTGAGCAACCCAACATCCCCTGCGTGCTTGCTTCCCTTGGGAAGCTTCTTCGTGGACCAATGCTGAGACACCACAGACACTCGCCTCCACGTCAAGATCCAGGATGCCGGGAACCAGGTCTACCAGGTCCCCGAGTCCGTGTTCCCCCGCCCCGGTGCCGGTGGCGTGAGCACGGAGAAATCCAAGCTCCGTTTCAACTACACTGAGAGCCCTTTCTCCTTCACCGTGACTCGGTCTGACACGGGTGAGGTCCTCTTCGACACGTCGGGCGCCAACATCGTCTTCGAGAGCCAGTACCTGCGCCTTCGTACCAAGCTGCCCGAAAACCCCAACCTCTACGGTCTGGGCGAGCACTCGGACACTTTCCGTCTCAACACCACAGATTACATCCGCACGCTGTGGTCCCAGGATTCATACGGCATTCCCTCCGGTGCCAATCTGTACGGAAACCATCCTGTCTACTACGAGCACCGCAAGAACAGCACCCACGGGGTCTTCTTCCTCAACTCCAACGGTATGGACGTCTTTATCAACAAGACGGAAGAGTCTGGCCAGTACCTCCAGTACAATACGCTTGGCGGAGTTCTCGACTTCTATTTTGTGGCTGGCCCCTCTCCCATCGAGGTCGCTCAGCAGTATGCGCAGATCACCGGGCTGCCTGCCATGATGCCGTACTGGGGTCTGGGCTTCCATCAGTGCCGCTACGGATACCGTGACGTCTTCAACGTTGCCGAGGTTGTTCACAACTACAGCATCGCCCAGATCCCTCTCGAGACCATGTGGACAGACATTGACTACATGGACAGACGCAGGTGTGCCACACCCATCCCGAAATCAGTCGTTGTATGCACACACTAACACCATGCAGGGTCTTCTCTCTCGACCAGGAACGCTACCCCCTCGCAAAGATGCGCCAGCTCGTTGACAAGCTTCATGAAAACGATCAGCACTACATCGTCATGGTAGACCCTGCAGTGGCCTACGTCGAGTCCCCCACTTTGCAACGCGGCATAGATGACAACATCTGGCTTCTCCGCAGCAACGGTTCCGTCTGGATCGGTGTCGTCTGGCCGGGTGTGACTGTCTTCCCCGACTGGTTCGCCGAGAACATTACAAAATTCTGGAACAACGAGTTCGCAGAGTTCTTTTCAGACGAGAAAGGCGTCCCAATTGATGCTTTGTGGATAGACATGGTAGGTTTTCCTCCCTTGATTCTATCGAGCTCTACTAACTCACTCCAACAGAACGAACCCTCCAACTTCCCCTGTAACTTCCCCTGCGACGATCCCTACGGCTCCGCTGTCGGCTACCCCCCCGAGCCGCCACCGGTCCGGGAGAATCCCCGCCTCCTCCCTGGCTGGCCTTGCGACTTCCAACCTCCTGGAACTGACTGTGGCAACAACCAAACCAAACGATCCGACGCCTTCGTTCGCAAGGACATCTCCCCCAGGACGATTCCTGCCAGTCAGAGCTTTGACAATCTGATCATTGCCGACAGGCAAGTGTCCGGCGACCAAAAGGGCCTTCCGGACCGCGACCTCCTTTTCCCCAAGTACGCCATCCACAACAAGGCCGCATTGGACACGGCCTCGAACGCTGCCGGCGGCGGCATCTCCAACAAGACGGTCAACACGGACGTCATTCACCAGAACGGCCTCGCCATGTACGACACCCACAACCTCTACGGGACGATGATGTCGACGGCCTCCAGGATCGCGATGCAGGCCCGTCGCCCCGGCCTCCGACCTCTCATCATCACACGATCGACCTTCGCCGGCGCCGGGACGTCCGTCGGTCACTGGCTCGGTGACAACCTCTCCAACTGGCAGCAGTACCGCGTCTCCATCTCCCAGTTGCTGCAGTTCGCCTCCTTATACCAGGTGCCCATGGTCGGCTCTGATGCCTGCGGCTTCGGTGACAACACCAACGAGCAGCTTTGCGCGCGCTGGGCCGCCCTCGCCGCCTTCTCGTCCTTCTACCGCAACCACAACTCCATCGATAGCATTTCGCAGGAATTCTATCTCTGGGACACGGTTGCAGACAGCGCCCGCAAGGCAATCGACATCCGCTACCGCCTCCTCGACTACATCTACACGGCGTTGCACCAGCAGACTGTCGATGGCACCCCGCTCATCAACCCAGTCTTCTACCTGTACCCCGAAGATGAGAAGACTTTCGGCCTCGACCTGCAGTACTTCTACGGCGACGCCGTTCTCGTCGCGCCCGTCGCCGATGAGAACTCGACCTCGGTTAACGTCTACCTCCCGGATGACGTTTTCTACGACTGGTACACCCACGAGGCGATCCAGGGCGCCGGCGCGACGGTCACACTGACGGAGCAGGACTACACCACTATCCCACTCTTCATCCGCGGAGGCTCCGTGCTGCCCCTGCGCGCCAACAGCGCCATGACGACTAAGAAGCTCCGCGAGGAGAACTTTGAGCTTCTGGTCGCCGTGGGACGGGACGGCACTGCCAAGGGCAAGCTGTACCTCGACGACGGCGTCAGCCTGGAGCAGGCCGGCGTCACACTCATCACCTTCGACTATAAGGACGGCAAGGTTTCCGTGGATGGCGAGTTCGGCTACGAGACGCCGCTCAAGGTCTCCAAAGTCACGCTTCTGAGTGGAGGACAGACGGGAAAGAGGCAGGAGGCTGTCAAGACGGTCCAAGTCGACAAGCCCCTGACTGGACCTTTTGTCATCGAAATCAACTAAGTTTATACGCCTCATCAGAGCTTTCCCTTCCCCTAAGATTTCTTTTTAATGTATTTACATAATGAATAAAAGAAGAAAAGAAAGCATATTTCTCCATTGTGTCACCATGCTCGTAGTGCATTGTACGATACTGACGAATTATGCCCCCCCTCCCTAGTTGACAGGAACAAAAATCCTGTCAATATCGGCAACCCACGAGGAATCAGCGCTCGCAAAGGAGATTGTGTTCGCCGACCCGGCGTTCAGGTTACAGAAGACGGAGCTGCTCCCGGGCGTGTTCCCGTCCGCGGTGGGCAAGAACCCGACCGTCTGCGAGACGCCGTTGCACGTCACCGTCCCCCACCGCTGGCTCGTGTCCCCGTTCAGGTGCTTGACCCTCACCGTCGTCCGTCCGGAGGCCTGCGCGCTGACGCCCGAGAACTGCACCCGGCCGCCCGCCGACCCGCCGACGTACCCGGCCGCCGACGTCCCGCTGCAGCCCGTGCACGACACCGCCTTTGCGCCGCCCGAGAGCGCGGCCGCCTCGCCCTCGTACGACGTCTCGGTTGGGGCCGGGGCCCAGGTGCCCGCGCTGACGTTGGGGACCCAGTTGACGCGGTCCGCGAGGGTGATGGTGGTGCCGGAGATCGTGAGGGGCAGCCAGACGTAGGTGCTCCGCATGAGGTTCGTGCTGACCCAGCGGTCCCCCATGTAGATTGCCGTGTCGCCCAGGGGGAGGATGTACGACGTCTGGGAGGTGAAGGTCTTGGAGCCGGCGGGGGCGAAGGTCTTCCAGGGGGACCAGGGGCCCGAAAGGGAGGTCGCGTAAGAGTAGACCTGGCGGACGTCAGAGAGAGAGAAATAAAGGTGTCAAAGGAGGGGGGGGGACCTACGTTATCGTTCGGGTCCCACCCGGTGAGCCTGCTTCCGAACATGAAGTAGTACCCGTTCTTCTTCAGGATGGCGGGCGACTCGATGCTCTCACCCCAGAGGTAGACGTTCCGCGTGACGTTGAGGTAGTCCGACGATAGCGCATCGATGCGCAAGCCATTGGGTCGCTGCCGTCGTCCCTTATTGTCAGCAACGTATCGCTGCCCGTGTTTCTTCGAGCAAGGCCGCAAGAAAAGAAAGAAAAAAAAGAAGGAGAAGAAGAAAAGACGAGAAACTCACGTCCTCGGTCAGGAGATAGGCGGCCCCGTCGTCGTCCTGGAACAGCCCGATGTCCCGGCTCTCGAACCCCAAGGGCCTCCAACTGCCCAGGTACATGTACGTGCCGCACACAGTGTCGGACGTCGCGACGCCGACCTTGGCCTCGCCGTAGTTGCTGCTGTCAATGTGCAGGTACATGACGTACTTGCGGGTGCCGCTGTTGTAGACGACCTTGGGCCGCTCGACGACCCTGCCCGGTCCGAGGTCGCCGGCACCAGACGTCCGCGAGAGCAGGGCGCCGACGTAGCTCCACTCGACGAGGTTGGTCGAGGCGTAGCAGTTGACGTTCTGGAAGGCCGAGCCCTCGGTCTTGTCCTCGCCGATGAGGTAGTACGTCGAGCCGACCTTGGTGACGCCGGCGCCGTGGGCTTGGATGTGCCGGCCCGTGTTGGTCTGCGGGCCATGTCAGGTTTCTTGGGTTCACAAGAGCATTGTTTGATCCGCGAGGCCAATGGCTAGAGTGGAGGAGGGGGCAAGAAGAAATGAGAGAGGGAGAAGCAGTCGCTTACCGCCGTCCATGTCCCGCCGGGGATGATTTGAAGAGTGGCCTGCGCGAGGCGCGCTCCTGCCAGGAGGGAGGCCAGGCCGTTGAATAGGCGCATGTTGGCTGGCGGATTGTCGTGTAAGTCAACGTCGTGTCGAAACTCCGAGGGAGATTTTTAGCAATCACACAGAGGCAGCAAATTGAGACACGCCCTACCAGCTTCTCTTGTATACATAGCATTGTGAAGGCACCCGCGGGACATTATATGTTGTCCCAAAAAGCCCGGCCCGTTCGCATTGATACAACCGCCAACTTCTACATCCTATCACCAATTATCCAGATTGCGACCCCTCCCTCCTTCCGGCTCCGGGGTCCCCATGTCACTCCCTCCTATCAAGCTCATCTCGTGATCCGCACGTTGAGCTTCCCTCCAGCCTACTACGGCTTAGTGCACGGTGAACCACCGGTTTATTCAGCCAGGGGAGGGGTTAAGTAGTCCCTTTAATTGCCTGTCATCGCGTCGTAACCATCCGAACATCCTCAACGGCTTGTCGACCAAACCGGAGCGGAGGTGGGATGCTGTGTGGATGTGTCCGTGTCATGCGCCCACGTGGCCAACCATCAGCGACCCTTTTTGGGCTCAGGCCGAGGTTGCGACCGACCACAACCTCCATGAAGCCATGCTGCAATGGGATTGAGAAGGCTGCTTAGGCTAAGAGTCGGGAGCGCAACGACGTGTGACCAATTTCTTCTTCCCTGTAACCTATATACAACATTGCAAGAGGGGGGCGAGGGAGCAGGCCCCCTGAATGACTTTCTGGGGCGCACCGGGCATCGGGCGATCTGCAGGGGCGGCAGCCGAGTGAATTGTCCGGGGGTCGACTGCCGAAGCCGGTCCGGCATCGTCAAAAGCTTGGTATACGACCACGACAAGCGAAATCTGCGTCATGCAAGGGCTTTAGGGTGGTCTCTGGTTTTGTCTCGACTACTGTTTGCGTTTTGTGCTTCCCAGTCCGTCTTCCTTTCTTCCTTCTTTTTCCTTTTCTTCCTAATCATGCGCGGCCTTGGCCCTGCGCTCAGCGACTTGAACCAGACAGGTAGCTGCTCAGGTTTTCCAAGCTCGCCGGCAAGAAGCCAATTTTGTCCAAGAGAGTGATAATCGTTCATGTACCTCGTGTCAATCGTACCCAAATAAAATCCTTCCGTCAATGGTGACGCCGTAGTATATAGGTTGACAGAAAATCCGCAGCGCCGCGCCAACTTCCGCAAAGAGTCGAACCGCCCTAGAACCTTGCCCTTCGTCGTCCCCTCGGCAACGAAAGACAACGAGAATGGCGCCGGTAGACTAACTGTCTACTTCCATCTTGTCCTGGACGTTGCTTGCCTCGACTTCTGCCTCGGCTTCTGCCTCGACTTCCTGCTTTGGCTCTGGGTAAAGCACCGATATTGATTCTTTCGCGTCTCCACTGACCGAAACAACGCCGCCGCCAGGGCCAGGCCCGGGGCCATTGCCGGCACAGAGACGATATTCGCCATCTTCCTTTCGCTCGATGATACCTTCGTCAAGAGCCCACTTCGCCAACAGTCGATCGACCCCGAGTCGCTGGCCCTCGCCTTTCTCCATATGCCTTCCAACATGCTCTGTCCACTCGTCCCAGGAGCCGGGACCCTCAAACACGCTTTGGCAATCCGACTTTGGGCAAGCCGACTTCTGAGGCGGTGACCGGCGCGTGACAAGACATGTTGTTTGCATCTCCTTGACGTGGCCCTCCCACTCCACTTGCAATTTGCTGTCACCCTTGGCAATGGCCTTCTTAATGGCGAATGGCGCGTGCATGCGCCGCAGGTGCTGGGTGAAGAGATCTTTCCGGTTGAACTCGTTCCCCTTGCCCTCTACAGTGCTCTGCGGGCAGGACGAGCAACGGTAGTACTGTAGGCAGAGATGTTGAGAGGCAATGTGCCGCTTCCACTCGTTCTTCGACCCAAATGTGCTGGTGCACCCCGCGAACGAGAATGCGCAAGGGAATGGCCTGGTGTGTGCAGCTGCAATGTGCTTGCGCAACGACGACGAGTCCTTGAAGGGAGCGTGGCTACATAGCGTACATCTAGTCTCTTGCTTGGGAGTCGCCTTTTGTAGTGACCGCCGCTGTTTGGCTTTTGCGTTGGGCGTGCTCATGTCGGCGGAATGTAGAGTGTCGTCTGCACCTGACTCATTCGCGTCATGGGACGAACTTGTGTCTTCGTGATTGATGGGCATCGCACCATCAGGGAGTGTTGTGCGTTGTCGTTCTACGGCTGGCGGGGCCTCATCGCTCAGATGGCGTACATGGCTTAGTGCCTTTAGCTGTTCCGCCGCTTCCTGCATCTCGGCTGAATCCTCCACATCATCTTTGCCATCCACCGCTGCAGCGGCGGCGGCGGCGGCGGCGAACGACACACCGGAAGTAGTGGTATCTACACGGCTGGCCGCCTCAAGGTACGAGGCGTCTTTGCTGTCTATTGACCGTCGATGCAAAGCCGGCGTGCTTGCTGCTAGCTCCCGTGCCTCCAACAAGATTCGCCCGTCCTCAACCTCCTTTGCCGTGGCTTTGGGGATACCCGTGGTGCCCTTGAGCTTCTGGTACAATTGAATCATGTTATGCGACGTGATGTATCCTAGGAAACAGCAGACCTTGTCATGCTGTACGACATTCCAGATCGAGTGAGGCATCGAAATTAGGAGCATGGTTGGGGGCCCGAGAAACATGCCCTCGACTTCAATCTTAGCAGCCAAGGGCGGCGTGTTGTGGAGCCAGCTATTGAAGAAGGACATGTCTGGACTGGCATCACCGACAAATGTTGTGCACACGAGGACTCTCGCTTCATCGAACCGAAGGTCAGTGACCGATTCGGGGTCGATAAGCTGGTCCTCCCGCGATGTCCTTGCTTGGGCGTCCCCGTCAGCGCCGTTGCGTGGTGACTGTTGTTGAAGTGACCGAGCAGGCAATGGGGCCAAGCTCAGAATCTGCCCTTTACCAGGCGTGAGAGTGAAGCATATGGGAAGCTGGGTTGATGGGGGCGGTGTTTTGCCGGCACCATTTGTGAGCTTGACTGCCTGGGCGCTCTCTTGTTGCCTCAACTGGACGACCTCTTCGTGCAATCTTGGCACACTGAAAGGCCTACCCGCTGTGCTCAGCTTGTGTAGTGCTTCAATCAAGTGGTAGGTGAAGGATTTGCCTGAAGCATCCCGGGGGTTCTGCTCGGGGCCGCACGCCGCGATAGCTTGTTTGATGCCGTGGCTTCCAGAGACAGGAACATCTCGAACCGAGCAGGAGTCGAGCAGCAGGAGAATATCGGATTGGGCATCTTCGAATAAGCAGCGTACGCCGTCCCACTTGAGCTTTGCGGCGTCATCTCGGGTATTGCTATGGAAGAGCGGTCAGAACGGTGCGGGGGTGCTTCTCGAGGCAGCTCCTCAACTCACCAAGCCCAGTAAAGTTGGTTGTCGGACCCAACGAAACCGTAGCCGGCGTAGTAGACGATCAGCAAGTGGTTGGCTCTGGCTTGCTCGAGGAAGGAAGCCATCTGGACACCAAGCTTGATGCTGGGGTTGGGCACTGTCGGAATGGCCCATCGGTCGGTCCGGAAATTGTAAGCTGATCGGAGTATGTTTTCCATGGCTGTAAGATCGGCTTCGACAGAGGTGTCCTCTTCCCACCGCAGAAGGAGAACAGAGACGTTGTCATACGGGGCGCGCTCCGTCTGGCGTTGTATTAACATGGCGGCATCTTGCAGATGCCTCGCGAAGGACTCGAATTCATGGCGTTCGGCTGGAGGGGCCTCCTGAACCGGGTGTTGCTGAGGCTGGGGACCCCAACTGTCAGTTCAGACATCGGGACGGCTGCGTTCATCCGTTGTGCTCACCAATTCATGGGGGAACGGGGCCGCCTGTGTGGTGCTGGTTGAGGGTTGGCGCGGGAGAAGCTTTCGCCGTTTCGCTGGTTGAGACTCTTCCATCTGCGGTTCAGGTCAACAAGAAGACAACTTGTGGTATCGCGGGTTGAAATTGGATTGTGCTGCGGTCATGGAAGCCCCAATTACTGGGGGAGCAGACAATCGTACGAGAAATTGGAGACGAGGGCGATGAGGAGATGGAGGATGGTGAAGAACCAAGGAGCAGCACGGCACAGGAAGAATGGCGGGAGCGCAGTGAGGCTGCGAGGCTGTGGTTGCCCTTTGGGGGGATTTGGACTCTGTTCACCTGGATTACGTTTTGATTGGACGATGGGGCCCCTGGGGATGGTAGTTTTATGGGTCCAGGCCTGAGAAATGGGGAAGGCGGGAGGGCACCGTGAGAGGTGTCTCGAGCTGGGAAGAGGGTCTCTGCTGTCTCCTCATCTTTACCCTCCCTACCTACCTACCGAGGTACTCATGTATTGTCAAGATGCCTATCGTTCTGGCCACCCCCTTCGTCAATCGTCCTCTTCAAAACTTTGCCGAGTCAACACCGCAAATTCCGCCTTTCACTGTCAATCCTGGTGCACTTACCCTCTCTCACGCTCTCCCCTCTTTTCTTTCCTGCTCATCCTTTAGGCGGGCGCCCCTCTCGCCCTTCTCATGCAGCTCGAGGCCTTGCCCCTCCTCCGCCTTTGCCTCGACCGCCGAGTCCCCTACCTTGCCGTCTGGGGCGTCTGGAGCCTGACGACTGGCCGGCCGTCATGCAGCCAGCTGCCTTTTTCTCCGGCTCCCACTGGTGCCACATGTACGACCTTTGTCCAAGTCTTGCTGCAAGGCAGCTTCTTTTAGCTCCGTTGGGCATGCTTCGGAGATCATAAGTCCACGCCAGTGTGCTCCGTCACTCCTTCACTGATACACCAGGGAATCCGTACTCACTCCGCCCTTGTCCTCAATGGCGGGTATCGATACGGATAAGCTCTCTGGCAAGACTCGAGTTTGACGTCTTTCTGACACCGCAAGACGCCTGTGAACTGTCATCCATTACCTAGCAACCATCGACCATGCCCGTCGATATGAGCGCCTTTTGCTCCCAAGACGGTGTACCGTGAGGGTGGTGCAGTGTAGTGCAGTGCAGTCCCATCCATCCGCCTCATCCGGGACACACGAGACGTGGCGGCGCAGCTAGGTAGCGCAAGGGACTGGCATTCTGACGGCGAACCGGTAACGGCACTGGAAGGTGAGAGAATTATCTGACTTTGTTGACCGATTGGGAGCATAACACGGGCGAGAGACGACACTCCTGCTTGGCTGACTTCCTGCCCACGTCGGGCAAGGCACGGCTGCAGATGTGCGGTGCCACACCATCCAACACCACGGCCGACATCTTCCACGCTCCATATTTTTCTGCCGTTGGCCAATCAAGGCTGCACGACCCGGTCTCGTCAGCTTCCAATGCAGTACAGCGCGTCCGCCTTCCTATCGGGTATTACTACGTAGGTCGCAGCCTCCAAAGCGACGCGTTGTGCTAGCTGCATTGACGTCCACGCCCTCTATTGGTGATGCCGACCGTGTTGTCTTCTCGGGAAGGGAGGGGGAGGCTGGCTCGCGGCAGCATTAGCCAGCTCGCCGAGCAAGTCCAACGAGCCAGACACCCGAGCCATTGAAAGCTTCGGTAAAGTTTGGGGGTTGATGCCCTCGCGCCTGGACCACTACCCTTTGGGGGGGATGAAAAAAGCTGGCCTTGTCTCCCTCCATACCTGCATGTCTGCTTTGCCTTGGATGAAGGGTCCTTCCCGGTGGAAGACATAGCTCGGGAGCTTGGGGCGCCCTGGGTGCTGTTAGTGCGCACAGCCGAGTCCAGCCATCGTGCGTTGTCAGAAGCACAATGCTCTCTGGCTGCTAAATCCAGGGTCCCTTCGTAGTAGCTGCGTATCTGGCCGCCCAACTCAGTTGGGTTGACGATGTTGTGATGTGTATCTCCCTTCCTCTAAAGGTAGGCGAGCTCTCTGGCGACATATCCGGAAATTCCGACTGCTCGAGAAAGCAACACAATCTTCCGACGCTCTGATTGATCAAAAATCTCGCTTGCAAAAAGCAATGGCTCGGTGGATCAGCCATGTGCGAACGGACGATCAATGTGCATAGTAAATCAGGGCTGCAGGTCGCCTCCGCTCCTCTCTTTCAGCCTTTGGTCAGTGCAAACAAAAATAGATACCGAATCAAAGAGTTCTGGGAGCTCCCGGTGGTGTCATGCCCCGAGTCGGGAGGTGGGTCTCCGGGCAGGGAGGCAGCCGGCACCTGTTGATCAGTCGCCTCCGGGCTTTTCAACTGTTTTCCACCCCACGCTGAGTCTTGGGCACCGGTTCGGCGGCCAACGCGCCGGAACGCCGAACACTCGACGTGTTGGATCCTCGTGCGCCACTTTGGGCATGTATCCTGGCAAACGTCCCGGGTCAAACATTCATGTCAGGTCGCAACCGCCCCTCGTTGATTCCCAGGCAGCCCCGTTCGGTCTACGCATCTTCCGACACCACGGCACTTGTTCGATCAATTTCTTAATTCAGGGATGCAGACAACCGTCTTCTTGAAGCTGCTGATCGAAGGCAGTGTTGACTTGTCTAGGATGTTCCATGATGAGGAGAATGATGAGGACACGGGTCGAATGAGTGTCGAGTTGTTGTGGCGCAGAGGCCCAAAAGAAGAGGAGGAGGATCGCTTCGCGAAGTCCGGTGTCCTCCTACCCGGGCTCAACAGTTCGAAACGGAACCAATGGCCCAGTCTTTTGGGCCAATGATTAGTAACTACCTATGTAACATAGTATCTGTATTCGGGATACATCAACTTGATTGGGTTGCATGTCTCTTGCCAAGCAGGACTACATCGTACAACGAACGACGTAGGAAATCGAGAGCAAAGGGGAACGTGTGTCTGTCACGCGAGCGCTTGCCAGTGGCGACAATAGGATAGGTACTATCTTTGTGGCTCCGAGAGTCGAGCAAAGAGGGTGAGGGAGTGAGAGCCATCGAGCCGCCTAAGCCTTGCACAGCCACGCGGGACAAGAATGTTCGAGCCTTCTGGATCAGCCTGAAGAAGGCATCTTAGCCAATCAAGGACCCGGGTCAACGGCTTTGGGGTGGGGGCTAGCATACAAATAGTGCAGGTCCCCGGGGGATCCTGGGGCAGGGTCGGCAAGGAACATGCGCCTCTCAGTCGACGGGCTCGCTGTTCCCCGAACTGTCTGTCATGGGTAAGCAGAGGTACGGTTTCATAGGCCGTGATTGGGCAGAGTTGCGAGGGGTTTGCGTGGAGTGGGAAACATTTTGCGTCCCTGCGGACCAGTTTCGGGTAAGGTGCTGCGAGATTGCCGTCTGGCCGTGCAGCTTACCTGCCTAGGTTGGTATTCTCAGTCAGTAAGCGGGCGGGCTGTCTGTGTCTCTGACACTCTGCCTTGCGGCATGCCTCGGGCTGTCTCTTGAGGTGCAGGTCTCCGTAGTGCTGATTACATGTGGACGAGAGAATAGGGAGAGGCCTGCGAACAAGGTAGATGCTTAGTGATGATGGAGATGATGGAGCACGAGCGTTCCGGCAGGTACCGTGACATGACAGGGAAGGGACGTGCAGAAAGGGTCCCGTCGCGGCGCCTTGCCCTTGCCCATCCATCCATCCCCATCCACATTCTCCTCGTCGTACCTGCTTGAGCTGCTGCCGTATTGCGAACCCACCGTAATACCGAGATCACCCAGTTTCTACCTGCCTGCCTTGGGCATGTGGTAAGAAAGTCATTCACTCCTTCCCTGATTACAAGTTAAAACTACAGCCTCAGGTGGGTAGCTGGGTAAACTAGGTAGCCAAGTACCTGGGTACCCATATTAGAGTCAGCCGCCAGGGCAAGCCTCCATGTCGAGTCGAGGTACGGCAGTACATTCTCAAGGTATCCAACATCATCTTCCTTTGCATCTTCCTTCTCCTCCTCCCTACCTCCTCCCCTACCTACAACTACCAGCGGCTCTTCCGATGCTCCCGGCCCCTTGATCATAAACTCCCGCAGGCGCCTTCAGCAACAGATCGACAACAGGCCACAACACACCCTCTGCCGGAGTTCTGCCCCTCAACGCCTTCGCCGCTCGAGAGGAGATCTTGCCCCGGTTCGGATACCTTTCCCGCCTGGCACTCGCTCTAAGGACACCAAAGAGGGAGCCAAGACATCGGACCCGGTAGAAACGGCGGCCTTCCATTCGCGCTCATTCGCAAGTCGCTTAACAACCCCGGGCCATTCGGCCGCCATTGCTGGATTAGCTCCTGTGGCGTCACTGCCAGTCCCTTGGTTTCTTTTGACGTGCACTCTTGTTTCCCCCGTTGCTGCAATTGCTGTCACTGCCAGTGCCAGCCGTTACTCGCTACCATTATTCACTACGCCTCAGGTCGCGACGCCTGCGCCATCTGCAAAACGCACTCGTTCACTCAACACCAGAGTGTGTCACTGGCAAGTGAGTCTCTCCGCAAAGTGGGCGCAAGTGGCAGGGCCGAAGAGGGAAAAAAAACCGGGCTCCATCTGAGTGGGCGGCCCAGGACGCGAGCCGTTTTCTTGCGTCACCCTCCCACTCGTGATCAGACCTTAGATTATGACCAACTGCCTTGCCTCGCCTTGCCATACATTACCTACTTACTGACACACCTGCACCTGCTACTAGCCTCTACTTTTCGCCCCCTTCGCCTTTTCTACTTATCCCATCCCGCAGTAAAATCGAATAAACATCACCTGCGGAGCGACGTTTTGCGACCACACGAACCAAACCCTCTTTTCAACATAAACACAGACTACAAACAGAAACCAAGAACTCCGCTGGTTCGCACCCAAGCTGGCCTACCCACAGGAATCTGCGCCAGTCATGGACCTCAATGGAGTCAAGAGGAGGGACACCACCAAAGGCCCTCCCCTCCGCATCCTATCGCTAGGTACGTGAAGCCCTCTGACACACTGCGAGCGCAATCTTTAGGCCGCGCGCAGAACACTGCTAAGCAGGCCCCAACCGGCGACGCACTTGACTGACATGCTTTGCGACAGATGGCGGAGGAGTCCGTGGGTACTCCATGTTCATCATTCTTCAGGAAATTATGCACCGCACCTTTGTCGAGATCGAGGGTAGAGCCCCTCGCAGAAACGAAATACCCAGGCCATGCGACCACTTCGATCTCATTGTCGGAACCGGTACCGGCGGTCTCGTCGCCTTGATGCTCGGCAGGTTGCGCCTGGATCTGGAACAATGCAAGGAACTCTACGTAAGGTTGACGCGGATGGTTTTCGAGACCGACAAGACCATCGCCGGCATTCCCTACCGATCAACCCTTTTCAAAGCCTCCAAGCTTGAGGAGGCTATCAAGGAGGCCGTCAGAGAACACACCGTCTACCAAAAGGAGGGCAATGACGGCACCGAGAACGACATGATGAGTCCTCTAAGCGGATTTAACAATTCGAACCCTAGGAGGCATGCCAGCAACGCCAGCACCGTCAGTTTCAGCGCACGCAGTCCTCAGGCCCAGATGGCGAGGCCTGCTCTCAACTCACGATACGGCGACCCGAATGCACGACTCTACGATGCCCGGGAGAACAGGACCAAAACGTAAGCACACAAACACCAGAGACCCCAGTCATGAAGCTCATCCAGCTGACAACCTGGAAGCGCGGTTTTAGCAATGTACAAGGGTTCCCGCAAGGGCACTCCCGCCGCCATCCTGCGATCCTACGACTCGAGAAGAGAACCTCCACCAGAGTTCGACTGCAAGATCTGGCAAGCTGGCCGCGCCACATGTGCTATTGGCCTTGCTTTCAAACCAATCCAAATTGGACAGTCTGTCTTCCACGACGACGGGGGCGGCACATTCAACCCTGCACCCGAAGCTCTGGACGAGGCGGTGGTGAACGAGTGGCCCGGCCGGGAGGTTGGAGTATTTCTCAGCGTCGGCACCGGCAGGCGGCCCAAGGGAAGCGATGCGAACTCGCAGATGTGGTATGAGGGCTTTCTGGGAGAGTTTGCAGAGGCCCGCCGCAAGCTCATCTCTAAGATTGAGGGCTGTGAAGTGATCCACGAGCAGATGAAGAAGGAGCATCTTCTCAAGCGGAACGTCAACGTCGAAAACTACTATCGCCTTAATGTGGAGGTCGGTGTCGGCGAGTTTGGTATGAATGAATGGCACCGACTGGCCGAGATCAGCACGAGCACGAGGCAATATCTAAGGCGGGACGTCGAGCAAAAGATGGTACAGGGGGTTTCCGCGAAGATGGCCAAGATTCACAAAGCAAATGTTAGGTTCTCACGCCTGCCAGATGTTCCCGAACTGGTCAAATCCAACTCCGAGACCATCGAGCCGATATCGTTTGCTGTAGAGTTGCCAGGGGACATGCCCACGTCGTGGCCACCGCACAATACACCACCAAGCCGTCAGTCGTACGAATCCGGAACGGAACACCTACACATACCTTCGCCGATGAGTCCCTCGCCCAGGAGCTCGGGCGAGCGGCTCCAACCATCGCCGGCTCCAAGAGCCGAGCAACGCCCCCCGCCTCTTCCAAAGGACGATGAAGCCGACCGGCTAGTTGTTACTGCGCCCACACCTTCTCAGTACCGGCACGCGGCCGGCGCCGACAAGATTGCCATCATGAGCCCCGACGAGCACCCGCGATGGCAGAACCAACAATACAACAACGGTTTTATACAGCAGTCGCAGCAGCCGCAACGGATTCCACCACCATTGCCTCCCAAGACACCACTTCCGGAACACCAGGCAGCAGGCGGCCGTCGCCCTATCAGCTCATCGCCCCTACCTTATCCCGTCGACGACGAGCCTCCACCAGTGAATATGGCTAGAAAGCCGGACTACCGCGGGAGATGATTCGATTTGGGCGAAGTTTGATACCCCGTTTCCTTGCAAGCAGTTAGACCACCGCGGAACCATCTTTCTTCACGATGAGCGAGGTATGAAGGTCCGATGGTGGGTCATGGTTGGAGAACGACACGATCACAGGAGTTTATATCGGAAGGCGATTTCGGGTTTGCGGATTCCACAAAGATACCATTCTTAGCACATGTGCCCCATTTAGGGTAGAAGACATGCTGTGGCGGGTCAAAAGCCCGTCACTTTAATGAAATGATGACATTTTCCTTCGTCTTAGTATGACACGATTTCTTGACTTGGGTTAGGTATATCTCCTGGTAATTCCCGTGAACTGTGACTTCATCGCTCGGGGCGCTCCTGCTTCTCGGCTGGTGGCAAGAACCCGATAATTTGGTCGGCTAGTGGGGCACTACGTCACGGCGAGTCGTCCCTGCTGATCGCGACTCGAGGCTTAAGCTTAAATCACGGAAGTCTGCTACTTCCATGATATTCCCGGTCCGGCTTGTCTGATCTATTTACTTCGTTCGTCCCCGAACTCATTACCTTTCAATCTGATTTTCATCGCCTTGTCGTCTTTCCAGAACGCTCAAGCCAAACCATGACACTCTACAAACGCCCTCAATCATTGATTGACAGCACGTTCATCCAGCGACATTGTCGTTGGGATATACAGCTGGGCACTGTGGCCTTGATACCGATATAGCCTCTTTCGCAACAAACACCACCAGGGCAAACCCCAACTGCCCCAGAGGGCATAGCACTGTATCAACGATTTGTATCTCTTTGTTTCTCCTCTTCTGGTCGCAATCGAGCAGCGCATCACCACAGTTGGCAAGGGAATCATCCAACGACTTGGGCTCTCCCGGAATGCACACTGTTTCAAGAACCCAAGACACTTGGGGGCCGCTGAGGGCTTCTATAAGGGCGTTTTACGAAATTCGGTCTTGGTGTTCTTGCTTCCTTTTATTCCCCCAGAGCGCCACCAGACATGGCTGACGAATTCCACAGGAGATGATGGTGCGCCAGTTAGTGTGCAGTCACACTAAACGTTGTCTTCGTGGTAGATTCCGATTTCATCCTTCTTGGTCTCTCTGTCCAACCGACGTGCACAAAATGTTGAGGTATACAATATCGCGCGCTTGCTTGAGGTCTCTGAGTCCAGACATTCGCACGTGCCAGTGCACACCTCAGTCTGTTTTGTCAAAGTTACTTCCATTCCTGGGACAATCTCTTCTTCAAGCTCCATCGTCATCTCAGGAAGCCAACGTGGTGCTTCTCGTTGCTCGCATGTGGACCAACCACCGTTGACTCCTACTCTCCATTCCTGCGTTCGAGGAACTCAGCTGGCCATCGATCGTGGCAGATGATCTAATCAGCTCAACCGGGACCACTTGGTTAAGCCCACAGACTATACCCTGCAACCCCAGATCGCAGGACCAAGCATTGTGTGCTATGGGATTGGAGCGGATTGGCCAGTCGAGTACCATTCTCGAGGCTATACACAGCACTAGACCGTTTCGCAGTTGGCCTGCGTCTTGTGATGCTGTTGCCCTGTACAGAAGAAGTCTCGAAGGCTAGAACTCTTTCATCAAGTGGTGACTCGCCGTCTGTATACGACCTTGCCAGCCCTGTCGGACTTGGAGTCCGTCTCCGCGAAGAGTCAATTATGAAAGACAGGCATTCGCGACCTTTGGGCGAGAAATGTAATGAAAGGCTACGGATACATCGTCTGCGTTTCGTACACCAGCCACTCTCTGAGACACATCAGCAACTTCAAATCTTTTCCATGTTCCAATAGCCTTGTCCATGCCTTGGCGACCTTATTCACACAACTTTCCTCCGAGATGACTGGCCCTCTTACGGCGAACACGCCGACCCAGGCATCTAAACCTTGTTCATCGGAAGGCTCAGACCTAGACACTAGCGACGCAGCTAATGCAGATCACCACAAACCCCCGAAAAAAAGGAGGCTGCTTTGTGGCTTTCTTGAGGGGCTTCCCGTCTCCATGCTCGCTCCATTGTCGGGCCAGGCCAGGCAAATCCACGACGCTAGGCCGAACATGTCGAAATTCGACGACATGCAGGCTCAAAGAAATAACAATGCCACCTGTCTGCACTTTCCCACCCCCAATCATTTCCTCCCCTGACACAAATTTGACCGTATAAGTTCAGCCCTACAAAAACCACGACTCCTGAAACCAGACTGCCGGGCCACTCGTCATGCTGGATGCTGTGCCGCCAATCTACCGCAGGAAGATAGAAATCACAGGAACGAATGCTCCGGGGGCAACGACGAGGAGGGCCAACACCGCCGCTTCCGCTTTGAGATCATGTCCGAAGGGTCGCAGAAACAGCAGCGCGCAGTGCGCAACATGGCGCGCGCCGAGAGGACGACGACGTCGTGCGGGGAGTGTAGGAGAAGGAAGCAAAAGGCACGTAAACACACACACACCTTTTGCCTTGATGACAACCCCCGTATTCCCATATCGTTCGATATCTTAGGCTTTTCAGATATTTCAGATACACTGAATGGCATGGAACGGCAACCCGGGTCTCCGGACACATTTGAACATATTCCAAGCGCATCGCGTGATTAACTCGGATGCAGTGTGATCAGGAACAGCCCTGCAGCAACTGCCTACGTCGATTCCCTATGCCGCTATGCGAATATCGAGCAGGAAAGTAAGTCTTGTCAGCTGGAACACGATCGCTTCTGTCACTTGTCCGATCGACTTTTTTTCTCCTTTTTGTACAGCCCGTTATCTGACTGCTTTCCTAGCCGCATACCAGGCACATCTACATTCTTGGCACCAGCACGAGCAGGAGGCCGGGTTCCCCTCTATCCCCCTATCCCAGGGGCAAGCTCTCCCCTATTTCAAGCATCTCAGTCTCCGAGGATGGTTGGGCACTCGCCCATCAGCGTCGCCGGGTGGGCTGTTCCCGAAAATACAACATCACAGTCGAGTTCCGGGACAGATTGTTCGACGGATCCGTCCGTTAGCGATGCGCCGTGGCCGGTGTCAGATCCCTTCGACGAAAGCAAGCGAGCAGCGGCAGCAGTAGCGGCACCGGCACCATGGCTTCCGCTAGCCGACCCGCAATGCAGCAGGCTGGACTCGGACATAGCCCAGGCGTCGCGGCAGATGCTCGCATACCGTCTCGCGGTGCCAGGTCTTGTCTTTGACGCCGCTGACAGAAATGGCCACGGCGAACAAAACGACGATGGCGACGACGGCAACAATGAACTACTGTTCGCTGATAAGTCGATCCCCCGAGACTGGCATGAAGCGATAAAGCCCAGAGTCCAACGTCCAGAAGGGCCCATCAGCGGGTTGGACGATCAGATCGTACATCTCCCGGTAGCCCAGACGGTATTGAACAAGAAACTCCTTCGAATATGTAAGCAGCTCCCTTTGACCTGGTTGTTTTGCTTCTGGAGAAGGGCAAACTGAACCTGATATACGCTGGTGTTAGATGTCACAGTCCTCTCCCGTTTCAAGGCCTCCCTCAACGGTGACCCGGACCTCAACAATCCCTTCATCCGCTACTACTCGCCCTTCTGCCTCCAAGACCCTCTCGTCGTCCAAATCATCCTCTACACCTCGGCTTGCTTCCTCCACGAGACGGGCCATGTCCGGACCACAACCCTGCGAACCCTCAAGGGCTATGCCATTCATATGCTCAACGAGAGCCTAAGGCCTCACGGTGCCAACGGCAGACGACATCAAAGCAGTCGGGTAGCCGTCGAACCCCCCCTCACGACGACGACGACGACGACGACTACCGAAAGCAGCGGAAGATCTGAACACCCCAGCGACGCTGCCATCGCGGGCGTCATCCAGCTGACTGTTGCTGAGTGGTACTGGGGCGAGACGGAGGACGACCTACGGTACCATCTCAGGGGGTTGCGAGGCATGATCCGGTTACGCGGCGGCCTCGACCAGCTCGGTATGGATGGACTCTTGGCAAAGAATGCAATCGCGTACGTAGGATCAGCTCTTTTGTCTCATCGACGCAAAAATCTAGATACTAGATTAGCGGCGCCGTTCCTTCTCTCGCGATTTCTTTCTGTAATCTTCTCTTTTTCTTGTATTCTCTTCCACTTGTTGCTCCTGTCCAGGATGGTAATGCCCTCGATGCATCTACGATTCTTCGTTTGACTTCTCTCATCCTCCCTCCTTCTCTTCCCTAATCCTTCCAGCCTCTAAATCAACACCTTCACGCCCCCTTGTTGTTTATGGCCGCAGCATATGCCGCTGTAAATGCCGTGTTTCCATATGTTCATCCGACCGTCTGTTCGTTGTTTTGCTGGTTTCCTGCCCACAGCCTTGACTCGTAAATGGGTCTCGCTTTATGGGCTTCCACGCGATATGCCCATTCGGCACTTGTCCGCTCGTCTAGGCCTTACAAATGACTGACTCATATGCTTACACATAGTCACGATGTCTCCATATCTCTCGCGCACGAGAATATTCCACTATTACTTACTCCGCTGCCCTCAGACATCGGCCGCGGAGGAGGTGACGGCAACCAAGGGTTCCAGAGTCAAGCACGACGCAGCCAAGGCGGAGCGATGGTAGTATCGGCAACGGCGTCGGATCCATGGGGTTCTACGGGATACGCCTTCGTTGACCCTATAAAAGACGTACCCCTTCGCACGGCACACATGTCGCCTCTAGTCAGCCACCTGCCCTCGTCCGTCGGCGTGCTCCCATCCTTTGCCGACTGCGCCGCGAGCCTTGGTATGCACCTGGCGACAGCTTCTATCCTCGACAATGTGAGGTACCTGATTGGCGCCGTTGAGGCGGTTTACGCTGTGGCGAACGAAACGGATACAACTACTACGAGCACGGCTTTGGGGACGTCGGAGTTGACGACGACGACGACGACGACGACATTACCAACGTCAATTCAGGCTTCCTGGAAGGCCCGGCTCACGGGGAGGTACATGCACGAGCATATCTCAGGCCTCCACTCGACGATACCAGGATTTCGAGAAACTTCGTCGCCGGGCGAAGTACCGACTAGGACGGGATCATCGCCGACGAGTAGCCATTATTCTGCCACCGCCGCCACCGCCGCCGCCGCTGTCGACGAGACATCCGTACGAAGCGGGAGCCTTTTCAGCACAGGCACGGTGGGACGCGGCTCCGTTGGCGCGGGCCGATCTCCATCGGAACCAGCGTCCGACTCCATGACGACACCCGAATGGCCACAGACGCAAGACGCTAACGATTCTCCGGCCAGCCCTCCATCGATGCAACATGGCCACCACCGACAGCATCTGCAGCAGAACCCGGACTTCATGTACCAGGTGGTCCGGATGGCGGCCATCGTCTACACGCGGGCCATCGCGACGGGTACCCCCTTGAGCGGCGCATGCACGGAATCGGAATTCCTGCATATTTGGACGACGACGTGGCGGGTGCCCCTGTCGGCGTGGAATGGCGCCTTGGGCGTCTTCCATTGGATCATGTTGGCCATCGCGCCGGCATGCCACCGCACGCCGCACGCGCGCTTCGTCAAGAACATGACGACCATCAGCACGTTGACACTCGGCGTAGAGAACTGGGCCATGGCCATGGGCGCCGCTAGGGCCGCCATGAGATTGCAGCACTGGCTCGGAAGCCAGCAAGGCGGCATGGGGACAGACAAGAGGGATGGGGATGGGGTTGGGGCTGCCGCCGCCGCTGCTGGATCGACAGCTGCAAGAGAAACACCAGAAGCAGCAGGATCAGCTGCGGATAGGCAACGCTCCGGCCTCGAAAAGCGGTGAGCGGGGCGTGTGGCCAAGAATCCATCTTCCTGACGAGAATCTCGTGCGCTCGTCCACTGTGGATTTTTGGCTCCATTCTGCAACGTCATGGGGCTATGTGGCTAGCCCAAGGCGGTCGGTCCACGACCGCGTACGTATCCCGCAGGTTACAAAACCCGACGACGAAGGCCATCAACGGTCTCTCTATCGCCCCAAAGAGGCAAAAAACAAAAAAATGAACAGCAACCAAGGGAATAAAACCCGGTAGTGCCACCACTGCCGCAGTGGCGAGGGGGCTGTTGGGCCCGGCATGACGTTCACGAGCATACGGATGCCCTGACCACTTCTGTCTGGGCAGCCTTTTCACTAAGAGGTTCGTTCCGGGATGGCAACAGTTGACTTTTCCACGAGGCGTCGAAGAAAAGAACACTGCCGGCGGCAACGCCGTAGGTAGTGTAACGGTTCCGCCCAGGGGGTTGGCTTCCTACTGAGAGCTCCTGCATAAAGGTGGCATTGGAGGGAAAGCACGAGCAGGGGAAGGGGGATGAAGGGCAGGGCAGGGCAGAGCAGAGCAGAGAATGGCAGAGCAGGGGCTGGGGAGGGGGGGCATCGTGTTATACGGATACTGTAGGGGACAAGGGAGGTGCCCTCCCCTCGCCCCCCTTCATTCAGGGGATCACGATGTTGTTGTGCAAGAGACAGCACCTTGCCATAAAGTCGTCTTCCACGCCCCCCCCCCCCAAAGGGATATTCCTACACTAAGATCCGACTCCCGAAGTTACTCCTGGGGGACGCGCTTGCACCTTCCGATGGCTGAGTTCAAGAGCGGACGAGGGTGTGAAGGGGGGTCGGTTGGGATGTGAAGGGGAAATCCTTCAAGGCCGGCCCATGGCTTTGCTGCAATGTTGAACTCTAAATAGTGGAAGTGATGGAAAGCCCCGCCACCCCCTCCCTTGTCTTTTGTCTTTCTAATATACGCCCCCTCCCCTCACCCCTGACTGGTCAATATGGGTTTTTCCAGCGTGTGGAAATCATCCCAGGAGCGGGGATACCCAGCAAGCGATTTCTCTCCCTGACATCTCAGGACGATACAACGCTGTCCACGTTCTCGACGGCAACATGCTAGTGTACTCGCCACGGCTGCTAGGATGGGCGACGTTTGGGGCCCTGTGAAACGGGCGACCTTGGCGACCTTGCTGAAGAAAGGGGCCGGCTGTCGTCCGTTGCCTACGGCAGCCACGTGGATATGCCAAAGAACCCTAAACCGTTCGACGCCCGTTTCTGTACCCGCTCTCCCGGAAGCCCACATACACTACCTATACTGAGTCCGTTGCGACGAGGGCGGGCTCATCTTGTTGGCACCCCGTTTCCGTACGGATGCAGACATACCGCCAACTATCGAGACGGTGTTTACAAGTGGGGGCCGCCCCCGAACCTGTCCGCGCCTGGCACCCGTATTTCCCACCCGCTCCTTGAACCCCTTAACGGGCCAAATCGTCACCGTACTGTGGGTTTTCCGCCTTCGGTTGTCCGACATCCTTTCGTAGCCCGTAGTGAAGTTGTTGGTCTGGAGCCCAGAGTTCAAGAGCTTAAGCTGTGATGTAGTGGAAGCGTGCGGCGGCGTCGATCCCGAACGCCCGCTAAAAACCTCTGCCGGGAAAGCCCGTGTAAGATATGAGGTCCGAATGGATCGCGCTCTCGGAAAGGTGGGATATACGGCCGGCAAAGTACTATGACTGTAGGAGGCTGGATAGTGAACAGATGAGATGACAGTATGGTGCAAGGAAGAAGAAGGAAAACTGGAGGCGTCGTTCCGTATGTACACTACCGTGCGGTAGTACATAGGTAGAGTAGATGGATGCAAGCCCGTTGAGTCGGAGAGCAGGGAGGTCGATGAAGACAAGCAAGAGAATGTACACTACCGTAGGTAGTGACTGCACGCTGGTGACTATTGTACAGACATACCCGGTTACAGGGCCCATATCCGTCATTCTGTAGTACTGTACTGGTACCCTGCCAAGTGTTGGAATGGGACGAGCAGTGTTCCCTTCGTCGAGGCCCCAGTCCCAAGTAGGCGAGGATCACTAAATGCAGAATTAGAGTTTAGAGCTACGTTCCACATCATGTTTCGAACGACTTTCTTTCCCATGGCTGCGAAGGACGGGAAGCAGTGACTTGCCACGTCTTGTGTCAGGACCGGCTCCGGTCTATCTCTTGATTTGGCTTGTACCTTGCGGTGCGGTAGGGAATGTTCCTTGCGCGATACTTTCGAGATGTGATGAGACTAGTACATCGCATCTTCCTGTTCGCTTGGCGGATTGATCTGTGGCGGGCGCAGACGGGGCAGGGTTTGACAGTCTAGACTTTGGCTTTCGTCTTGCAGAAGTGGTAAGCTTTTGACTTTTATTTTATAGCGCAAACGTGAGATCCCAATGACGCTGCCTTGCATCTTCTGCAACGATACTCTGTGCCTTCCTCGCCCCCCTCGTTACAATTCCTTGGCCAGGCTTGCGTTCAACTCGACTCGTGTACCCGGTTGTGATTGTCTCAAATCCCAGCGGGCTGGAGAGGATTGGACTCGACTCAATTCGCCTCGTCCCGCACGAGATTAGGCCATTGTTCCTGGCATTTCTAGTACCCGATGTTCCGACTCATGAGAAACACATGGCAGTGCTTGCTCTTCAATCGTGCTCTTCTCTCGCTTGCAATTGGCCACGTCGGATGCCGAACAGCTGCTGGACAAGTGCTGAATGCCGCCCCGCCGATGACTAGGACCATTCCGGTGATTTTCGAGAAGTTTCGTTAGCTTTCGCATTGACATCGTTAGCTCAGAGGGAGACTCCCTTCTGCAATGGTGCGATGAGGGTGGCACGCGAGGACCCATGACCTTGACCCTGCGGTACCTCGTCCATCCTCCTTGCCTCCTTGTCATTGCGCTTTGACGCTGCAGTGATGAGCTTGCGTTTGCTCTTATCACGCCAAGGTTCTTCTAGAGGGGCTTCTGGCGCTATTCCATTCCTTCCAAATGTTCCATTACCTCTCCTGTAACTTAGTTCAATGCAAGTTGACAGTTTGTTTAGCCTCTCTATCACCCTTCTCTAGTCGTCTTCAGATGGGTTCAGAGCGGGCGAGGTCGGTACCGATACTTGTGCGCCGGAACCCTTACAAGTCTCCGACGGAAGAGGATTCTCTACCAACGAAAACCAGTCATTGCTTTCGTCAAGCGATGCGCATTGGCAGCAATGCAACTGGTCGATGAGGAAACAACCCCTCATATTTCCCCTCCCTCCCAGCCCTCCGGCTCCCCACTCGGCCGGCCGGCCGCCTGGAGCCGAAGCCGGTGTCGGCCTTTGACCGCTTTGTCACCAAAAGCTTGTCCGCCGCTGCCCGTGGATAAGGATGATGCGAGATAAGAAATCTGCAGCGGTTGTCCATCGGCTCCTATCTTTGGTTTAGCGTCAGAGATCCCAAGATCCAACTTGGTCTGGTATTTCCGATACTCTGGAGCACGACATTTTCTTATCTTGAAAACGACCGCCGCACTTCCAACCATCATACCAGAGCAGATAGAGTAGCAGCAACTGCGCAGGATGTCAAGCGCTTGCTTGTTCGAGGAATTCCACCTCATGTATTGCGTCAGCCTGGATGATCCGCTTGCTGTGCACCACATGATACAGCCACTCAGAGCCGACAATCCAGTGTTCGTTCTCGCAAGCGTAGTGAAGAAAATTCTGTAGGTCGAACTGCATGCTTATCGCTGTCCAATCTCACCTCGTCAATTGAGGGGATCTCCCCGCGCAGGAAGAGCCGGGCATGCCTCGCAAGCCGTGGCCAAAGTCAATTGTTATTCATTGACCCGTCGAATTGACAGTTTGCATGTGGCAATCGACTCTTGTCAGCTATCTCATGGCTGGAGAATCGAGACGAGCATCGGATGGGGGTCCTGCAGAATGACGGTCTCGTAGAAGTGAGGGAAAGCCCCGAGTATACATTGCTGCTTTGCGTCTCGCAGCTCTTCATTCATAGTTGACCGTCTGAACCTTTGTTATCCCCCGTCATATTTTCCGAAAAGGCATCCGGGATTCGTCAGCAGCATTATTAGAGCTTGAATACGATAACCGACTTCGCTGTGTCTCATCCGTTCCGTGCAAAAGCAAGCTCCCTTGGCTCATGCTTTCAGCCGCCCCGACCATTTCCCGGAACATATTCAACAACGGGAGGAGTTGCAAATACTTCGATTCCGCGTCAAGATCGACAAGTAAAACGAGGCGCCTGTAACCCAAACACCCAACAATAATGGCGGGATCGTCGTCGTCCGACACGCCGGGCCCGTTGGCCGTGCAGCCCCCGTCCGAGACCACCGCGCTGCTAACGAAGCCTCCGGCGCCCACCCCCCATGAACCCTACCCTATCCGGCAGTGGCTGGCCGAGATTCTGCTTCTCGGCAAAGCCGCTGTTCCCGTTATCCTAGCGTACACGCTGCAGAATAGCCTGCAGACTCTCAGCGTGCTCATCGTTGGTAGACTAAGCCCCGAGGCGCTCGCGACTGCCGCGTTCAGTTACATGTTCGCCATGGCGACAGCTTGGCTCATAGCTCTGGGCGGGACAACGGCTCTCGACACGCTTGCATCGAGTAGCTTTACTGGATCTTCGAACAAGCACGACCTGGGCATACTTTTGCAGAGAGGCATTATCGTCCTATCGGCATTCTACGTCGTCGTGGCAGTGTTGTGGTGGTTCTCTGAGCCGGTGTTCCGGGCATTGGGCCAAGAGGAGTTTATTTGTGTGCAGAGCTCGGTATTCTTGCGGTGGCTGATTCCGGGTGGGTTGGGATATGTGTGGTTCGAATCAATGAAGAAGTACTTACAGGCGCAGGGTAAGTCAAGGGCCCTGGGGGTTTTTTCTTTTTCTTTTTTTCAATTTTTTTCAAATGGTAAACCAAGGGAGGAAGAAAGTGAAAGTGGAAGCTGACGTCGGGTTGTGACAGCCATCTATCGTCCAGGCACCTACGTGCTCCTCATCACGTCGCCACTGAATGCAGGGCTCAACTATCTTTTCATCCACACATTCGGCCTCGGCTTGTACGGGGCTCCCATCGCCACAGGCATCTCTTACTGGATTTCTTTCCTGCTCCTCGTGGCGTACGCCGTCTTCGTCCGAGGCAAGGAGTGTTGGGGCGGACTGGAGTTGCGTAAAGCCGCAAGAAACATCAGGCCCTTCGCCAAGTTGGCGATCATGGGCGTCGTCCACGTCGGCACTGAGTGGTGGGCTTTCGAGATCGTTGCTCTGGCTGCCGGAAGACTTGGCACGATACCGCTGGCCGCGCAGTCAGTCATCATGACTGCGGATCAAATCATCAACACCATCCCTTTTGGTCTCGGCGTAGCAGCTTCGGCAAGACTAGGAAACTTGCTGGGTGCGCAGCGACCGCGGGAAGCTGCAATAGCAGCCCATTCGGCAGCGATCCTTTCCGTGTTGCTCGGAAGCATCGTTCTCGCCGTTCTCATGGCAACAAAGGATGTGTTTGGAAAGATCTTCAACGACGACGAGCGCGTGATCCGGCTCGTGGGCGAAGTGATGCCGTACGTTGCTTTATTCCAGATAGCAGACGGGTTGAACGGATCGTGTGGCGGTGCGCTTCGAGGTATGGGCCGCCAGTGGGTTGGGGCTGTGGTGAATCTTGTCAGCTATTACGGCGGAGCTCTCCCGGCCGGGATCTACCTCGCCTTCAACGGATGGGGCCTCGCAGGGCTGTGGATTGGACAATGCGTCGCCTTGTACTTGGTCGGAGCGTTGGAATGGGTTATTGTTGGGTTTAGCAAATGGGACAAGGAGTGCCAGCGGGCTCTGGATCGACTGGACGACACCAGCAGCGACGGGGAAGGTGAAGAAGACGCAGCAGCAGCAAATAGGACGGCCGGTAGTGTGGTGTAGCGAAACGGAAAGGTGGCCCACGACTGTATACGCAGTCAGTGTCTCGGTATGTGATGAGCTGGTAGGCGGTAGCTGATGGGTTTTTATTCCTTGGGTTACCAGTCATAGAGGGGTAGCGAGGATACAAGCACGGCGTTGGCGTAAGAGCCGAGGGACAGCAACAACAAAAATAAAAATACAAAAGGGAAAGGGAAAGGACAAAATCAAATAAGCCGTGGTCAGGGTTGCTATTGAAGAAATAAGATGATGTTGAGATATTGTGTTGTTCGGAGCAGGACGGCGTAGAGTAAGTATTTGTCTATTGGCAGCTATTGCCCCAGCACCTACCTAAGTAGGTAGGGGGGTAGGTAGATACCTTAGGTAGCGAGTGTGGTCTTGCAACCTAGGTACATACCTCGGCAGGTAGGTAGCCTGTGTTGTTGTAGTAAATGCCTTGACTTGAATGGCAAGTTTATCATGGCCTCCTCCATGGGTAATGTACAATAATCCGGTAAGGATTGATAGGATCAAGCGTTTGTATGACCGAGATAAGGTAAGGAATAATATAGTTGATAGCAGAGACAGATGTAACCAAGGCCCCCAAAGCTCCATGCGTTGGAATGCTCTGGACATCCATACTGTTGGATTTCCCCAAAAAGAGTATGACATGATGGAACACTAACAGAACTTCTGCTCCTCGACGCGGCATCACGTTAGTGGTACCAACCCATTCGGCCAGTGGCTGGGTAGTTGTGTCACTGAAGGCTGCACCCCGCCAGCAAACCCCACTATGACCACAAAAAGCTCCCCTGGCATTGGAGGAAAGTGACGATGATGGCATATTGTGTGCACGCCTGCCTCAAGATACTGCATAAAGCGCCGTACATGAATGAGCAAAGAGGAGTTGGGGCTATCTTTTAGCTTGCTACACGTGCAATCCAACATCAACCTGAATATTGCAAATCGCCAAAGAAACCAATACCTCACGAGAGTCTCTCACCCAACGCAGAGCATACCCCAACATCACATACGTCATCAAGCCCATAGCACAACAGAGGGTCAAGCATCATGGCCCCTATCGGAGTGGCTATCGTTGGCGGTGGCATCTTTGCTAAGGAACAGCACTTGGTAAGAAATCCCACAGGCCCTGTCTCGGCCAAGTACAAAACGACATGTCCAGAACCTTCAAGCTCACTGGCGCCAACCCGAATAGCCGGCCGTGGAAGCGAGCGACCAACTCACGCTCAAGGCCATCTATTCGCGGTCCCGTAAGTCCGCCGATGATACGGCGAAGCTCGTCACCAATTCCGCGTCGCCCGACTTGTACTCCGACGACTCGGGCGACGGCAAGTCGTTCAAGGACCTCCTTGCCCGCGAAGACATCCAAGCCCTCATCTTGGCCCTGCCCATTGTCAACCAGCCCGACTACATTGAGCAAGCACTCGCCGCCGGCAAGCACATCCTGGCCGAGAAGCCCATCGCCGCCGACGTCGCTCGGGCTCAGAAGCTGATTGACTACTACAACAAGGTCTCTGCTGAAAAGGGCGTCACCTTCGCTGTCGCCGAGAACTACCGTTTTCAGCCCCGCTACACTACGGCACGGGATGAGGTGCAAACGCTGGGCAAAATCACCGGCTTCAACGTGAGGGTTTTCTTCTTCGTGCAGCTGGGCGGTAAATACATCGAGACGGCGTGGCGCAAAAAGCCAGACCACCAGGGTGGCTTCCTCCTTGACGGCGGCGTCCACTTTGCAGCTGCGCTCCGGCTGCTACTCGGTAAGGAGGCAGCGCCGGACTCGGTTGCGGCCTTCTCGGATCTGACCCAGCAGCACCTGCCCCCCATTGACACAATCAATGCTGTCGTCAGAACCAAATCGGGCGCCACGGGCTCCTTCGCCGTCAGCGTCGGCTCGTCCTTGAGCGCATTCGACTTCCACGTGGCGGGGGAGAAAGGCAGTGTCACCCTGTCGGGCCATGAGCTCACTGTCAAGCCTGTTGACGGCGAAGCACGGACAACCAAGTTCGAGCAGACGAGTGGTGTCAAGGAAGAGGTCAAGGCATGGGCAGAGGGCTTGGTAGCCGGGAGGCCGAACCCCTTGCAGTCTCCCGAGGAGGCCTTGGCCGACCTCGAGTTCCTTGAGAAGATCTTCAGGAGCGGTGAAAAGGATGGTGCGGTCCAGAAGCTGCAGTTGCAGTAGTAGACGAGACGTTGATAACCAAGAGATAAGCTCCAGTCTGCCCTGTGGGTGGGTGATAGAGTTCAAATTTCAGAGCTTGTTTTCCCTGGCCTCCACCACCTGAATTCGTTCCAGCCCGCGCCGCATTTCGTCCGTCATGCCAGACGCAGTTGGGCGGCCGGTAGATCTCTCAACAAAGACTTGCACAAACTCCCCTACTGCTCTCACCTGGTCTACTCCCTTTTCGAACAGACCAATCTCGTATGTTACACTGGACTTGCCCAATTTGTTCACCCGAAGCGCCAACTCTGCAACTGCAGGGAAGGAGATAGAGGCAAAGTAGTCGCTGTGCGAGTGTACCACAACGCCGTGCTGCCTAGACTCTGCGGGCGATAGATGGCAATGCTCAATCAGGTATGTGTTGACCACCGAATCGTACCTGTAGAATATACCTTAGCCGGACGCCCCGCAAGCACATTCGCTGGCTGGTTCGAGGGAAAGCATACAGAAAATTGTAAATGCTGTTGTTCATGTGCTGGTACATATCATTATCGGCCCTGGGAAACCTTGTTATCGACTGCTCAAGCAACAAACCTAACGAGAGCAATGCCAATGAAAACGTGGAAAAGTGAAGTGTGATGATGGCTAGATGACGGACACATATTGGAACACGCCCCCTCCTTCGACCAGCAGTAACGAGTCGTCCAGCCGGTTGCAGTGGCGGCTGGGGGGGGGGGGGGTGGGGCCCCCCCCCCCCCCCCCCCCCCCCCCCCCTTGAGGCTTTGAGCAAGGAAACAAACTCGGCCCGTCCATTTTGATGTCGGCGGAGGAGAAACACGAACGATATCGAGGGGCAGCGGCCATGATAGAAAACCGAAGGCAGCAAGGGGAAGGGGTCACTCACCATCGCGTCCGGTAGTCCAGCACGTAGCGATAGTCCTCCCTCCGACGCTGCTTTAGCTCGGCAAAACTCGTCATGTCAGTGTCTTGACGTAATAAACGAACGAAAACGAGGCGTCTGATGCCCTGAAGCTTGTCACGGTCGACGATGCAGTAATTCAGGACGGTAGAGGGCAAGAGGCGCGATCCTTGGTAACAATAGAGTGCGTCGCAGTCGCCAGTACTTCTCTTTTGAAATTATGGCTCACCACATTCCTTTAAAACCTTCGAAGCGACGCCCTTGGCACAAGAAGCTCTCATAGCTTTGGCACTAAGACGTGCGGAGAAATCGGCCGGGGACTCGGCTGGGCTACGTAAATCTCCCACCCAAACCGAGACACACGGAGACGCTGAAAGGGTTGACTACGTCGCTAGGCCCGACCCGATTGGGGCCAGTGCCTTATCTAAGACGGATGATCAATTGACTGTCGTTAATAGCCCCATACATGCTACCTAACTTATGTAATCACGAGAATGACGAAGAATAACTGTAAAGTACCTACCTGTAGGTTCCTACCTACCTAGAAATGCCAGCTCTAGCTGCCAGGAGCCAATCACGTTGTCGCGAAGTGCCTGACAACACTCAACCTCAGCAAAGTTCTGCCAGGTCTGACCGCCATCAATTTTGTGACTCTTTCCAGGACCTATCACCACCAAACTTGCGGATCCAGGCAACTCTTGAACTCGCAGGTCTGGAAGGACGATCGGCAAGCCACCCATCCCTCTCTGCGCTTCCTCACTCCGCCCTTCCGCCCTCAACTTGTCTCTCAACCCTGGCTACCCTTAGGCGCGCAGTCACGCCTCTGGCACGACTACCACTCCGACTGGCATCTTTCTCATCCACCATGGCCTCCGAAAAGACACCGTCAGTCTCAGACTTGGCTCCGGCGTCAGCCGCTGCCCGTGTTACTGCGGCCAAGCTATCGGATATCCTGCCGACGGAGGCCTCTGAGAAGCTGCCCGACGTGCTGACGACTCCCACCGGCGACATGTGGCCGCGCCCTTACTATTTCGAGGACGGCCTGCGTAGAGTCGCCCCCTATCACTTTACCTATCACACCTGGGCCAAGGAACGATGGCGGGGCCGGAAGCTAATCGAGATCTTCGAGGACGAGTTTCGGGACCGCACCTTAGAGTACTATCGCCATGCCATGGAAACCGGAGCCATTGTCGTCAACGGAAAGGCGGTCGGCCCGGACCATGTTGTCAAGAACGGTGATCTGGTAAACCACACCATTCATCGCCATGAGCCACCTGTCACCGGAGAGCCTATTCGTATCATCCACGAAGACGATGAGATGATTGTTGTGAACAAACCGTCTGGCGTGCCTGTGCATCCTGCTGGCAGATACAAGTACAACTCGCTCATCGAAATCATGAAAGCTGAGAGGGGCGAGCACTTCCTCCCGTACCCGTGTCATCGCCTGGACCGCCTCACAAGCGGCATCCTTTTCATAGGCAAGACGCCGCAGGCCGCCGTCAAGCTCACTGCGCAAATCAGAGCTCACACAGTACGCAAGGAGTATTTGGCTCGTGTTGCCGGAAAATTTCCTGACGGTGAAGTTGTCTGCGACCAACCTATCCTGCAAATTTCCCCACGGCTAGGACTCAATAGAGTCCGCGCCAATGGAAAGTCGGCCCGCACCGTCTTCAAACGTTTGGCATACTATCCGCCGGACAAACAGGATGACTCGCAACCGGAGCAGCCAAAAACTCCGGAACAACTCGCAGAGGAGGAACGTCGGCCTTGGATCAAGAAGGAGGGCTACTCCATTGTCCGCTGCTTGCCTTTGACGGGCAGAACGCATCAGATTCGCGTGCACCTGCAATTTGTTGGGCACCCGATTCAGAATGACCCTCTGTATGCAAACCAGCGGGTCTGGGGCATCAATTTGGGGTGCAACGACTCTGATGCAGTTGAGAACACGGACGAAGACATCATGTCGCGCCTGGAACGGATGGGCAAGCAAGATATTGCTGACGCGGTAGCATATCACGACGAGATGGTGGATTTGTACGCAAAGAGACGGGCTGAGAAGCTATCGGGCGAAAACTGCAATGTTTGCGACACGCCACTCTACACAGATCCTGGCGCGCATGAACTCTCACTTTGGCTTCACAGCCTCCGATACGAAGACGCCGGAGGCGCATGGGGATACACCAGCCCGATGCCCGGATGGGCCCTTCCCCCGGATGGCATGAACGGACCGACGGAGGTCGGTGGGCTGGAGGAGCTGGTGGAGGCTGTCAAAGAAGAGAACCCAGAAATATCTTGAGGGTTATCGGGCGGAGCGATAACACTACGTGACTACGTACCTAGACTTACAACGGTCCCGGACGGACCGATTGACTCCACCAACCCAATTCCATTGGGCTTGGGACGATGTGATACCCCGGGTTGCGGCATTTGTGACATTTTAATTCTCGCAACAATAAAAAGATTTTGACCACGCTGCTGCAAAATACAGGAGGGCTGCCAATCTTTTTTTTTCTTGCAAAAACTATGGTACACCAATTGTTATAGACACGTAATGTTACAGAAACGCGTAATGATGTACATGAGGTCCCTCGCACAGAAATAGCCGCTTGTTGTGTTCCATGTGCTCTAGGGGGGGTCAGGCACTCCCGGCGCCAACACACTCAGACCACAGGCTCGGATATGCCAAGCGACAGTCCCTGTCTCTCTTCCGGAGCGAGATCCGCTCTGGTCGGAACGATCAATGATTGGTTAGATTATGTGAGAAAAGTGGTTATTGCCGGGCTGCTAGCGTGTCCTCTCAGGCTTGGTGTCGGCAAGGCGAAACTACCTAGCCTCTGCTCGTGTATTCATAGGGCGTGAAGTACCTGAACAGCTCAGGTACCGCTGCCACGCCCTTGAGGGCGTTCCGCCCCTTTCCGCGGCACTGCCAGACCGCTGCCCTCACTCCCCTCAGCTGGCCCGCCTCACCCTGCCTGACCAGCCGGCCCGCCTCAAGGCCGAGGATGGCACAGGCCCAGCTCTGCGCCGGCCTCAGCACCTGGCCCTGTTGCAACTTGCAGGCCCTAGGTTCTCTAATGGGGCCTCTCAATCGTCTTGCTGTATCCCCCACGAGCGGAAATGCGGGAGGGAAACGAAACAGACAATAACCGGCTTTCTGAGTCAGAACTGACAAAATTTGACTAAACAATAAAATACTACTAGAACTGGATATTGCTCCGATGGGACGGCATTCATCAGGGGTTCATATAACCCCAGGTTCGACGGTGCTAAGCCCACCCCGAAATAACTCTTTAAAATCGCTGATTCCGGATGTCCTCTTTGTTGATGCCCTCCACTTCACGCCTTTCGCCGTGTCCGAAACCCTCGTCGAACCAGAACCGAACGCCAATGACATACCACGAACGAAATGACGACCCCCTGAGATTGCATGCGTGCAGTCTTGGGCTATCGGGACGACGCCTTGTACGACGAACCCAATTGGAATGCGAGATGACCAGGCGGCGGAAGGCTGCAAAGCGAACGACATTGGCAAGGAGAAGAAGAGAGTAAAGGAAGGTGGAGGAGGGGAGGCCACCGATCGGAACATTTCCCCGCCATTGGGGCAAGCACGACGCTGACCGATTGGGGACTACACGCACCGAGTACCGACATTCAAATGAGACGTTATTTGGCGAGGACGACCATCAACAGAGACATTGGACGAGGGAGCCTCCGGACGCCGCAATCCCGTCAGTCCGGAAATCTTGGTGAAGCATATTATTTCACCTCGGCGAAACGCCCCCTTTTTCGCCTCCACGAAGCGATGACAGTATGGTGCAATGGCCACTTGCCTCTTCATTGGCAAGGATGCGTCATGGACAGTGTTCCTCCTTTCTCAGACATGAAGCAACATAAGACGATGACAGGATGAATCCGAACACCCGATGCGTTGCAGAACCCGGACAAAAGCTAGAGGATTCCGAGAAGCCCTCCACGTTGTCAGAGGTGCCGCCGCATCGCCTTCGAGCAGAGCACATATGCGAAACTCACACCACGCAGGATTCTCGGAGAATCCTCCCCCCAGAACAAAAATCGTAAGTGGGGATGCAGACAACGCAGCACACGTACGGATTGAACAGCACCAACAACCACGCAATTGCTACTAAGCCAGGCCTTCATCTGGCTGACCTCATTCCTGCATAGCTATGTTGCGGAGATCTACGAACCGCATCTCGAGCGAAAATTTCCACGAGCCGCTTGCCGCTAACCGCTGGCTGCGCTGAACTAGAGCTCAACTAGAGCTTGCTCGGTCCAAGGGGGGTGTCGTGAAGCCGAAAGTGAGACATGGTGCCGAGATTCATCCCGCTGTAGGGAGAACAAGACGCAAAGCCAGACTCTGGGTTCTCCAGTCCCGCTGGTTCTCCTGTTGACGGTGACAGCAGGCAGCAAGAGAGACACCGGGGTGCGATATGCATAGCCCGTCATTAGCCTACATTCCAGCCAGCGAAGAAGAATTTAGAGGGAAAAGATTTGCAACGGTAGTTCAGCAGCGACGACTTTTCTATATGATTGGACAACCGGAATTGAGTCCGATCTTTGAGAATGACAGACACGCCATTTGCTCGCACAAGCAATGCGCATCACGGCCGTTTCCATACCGGTCATTGCAAGCGGTCGCGGATTGCGGAAAATGGGAGAATGAATGATGCGATCTGACATTGAACGGAACCCAAGGATGCCTATCCGTCGTGCAACGAACTCAGAATTCCCCTTTCCCTTCGATGGAGCGAGGTACAGAGGCATACGCCGACAGGGCGGTCTGAACTGACGAGGCCGGGAAGTCTTTAGGCCTTGCGCAGCTTGGGGCCTACACCTTGGCATTCTAGCTGCAAAGACGGTCGATCTTTGAGCGCTGATGAAGTGTCATTGCCCTGAGGCGAGGAGTTTGTCCAGTCAGACAGGTGAGCGGTTGCGCCAAGCAATTCCTAGCAGTAGCTCTATCGCTGGCACTCGAGGCATAGAGCGAGTAACACTAAATGTTCCTTCTGGCTGGGCGGCTGAAGGGTTGGCTCGTGGTAAGCCAAACATGCAATGAAGCCGCCGGCCTCAAGTCACAGTCCTCCTCGTCGTGCCGGATGGCCTCGAACAGGAGACGATAAAACGCACCAACAGTTGGCATAGCTTGTTGCCAACCTCATCGGCCATCCATCCCGACGGGGGTAGTTGTTGGACTAGGGAGGATTAGGTAGGGCTGTCGGGTTCGAGATACTCCATTTGGCAAACGGTTCTCATGGTCTTGCAAACTGGCATTGTTCCATCGCACCAGTCGCTCTCCTCTTCCCGAGTTGCCAAACAGACAGATCTGGAGGGTCCTATGTTTGTACCTCGGACCTTGGGCTGAACGCCAAGTGCAAAGGAAGAAGCTGTCGTGCACTTCGTACTGTTGGCACACACACACCACACCCCTTTGCAGCCATCCAAACCATGCCAAGTTGAACTTCGTCCCTCTAGATGCGGACAAGCGTGTTACGGACGGGTGTAGTGGAGGGAAGAAAAGGTAGCAGTCGAGCTGGCCGCCGTGGCCGGAGCAGATGTGGGAGCAAGTTTCTGTACACTTTGCATTGGTGCTAAGACGATGGTTCACGGCAGTTGGATACGTACTGGTGGTGGGCAAAAGGTGGGAGAGTGATAGGCACTAAAACCAGGCCTGGCACACTGGGGCAGGAAGCCTACCAGCCCCGACCCTTTCCCCCCCCCCCCTTCTCTCTGAGGGCTGCTTCCTGGTTGATACATATCCACTTTTTACCCACCCATCCTTCCCTTCCCCCTCCTTGCTTTTGCTTCCTGTTGCTGGTGCTCTTGCTGGGCCGCGTATCGTCGTCGTCCACAAAGCTAGTCCACATTGAGACTTAGGGCAAAGTTTATTTCTCGCAAGGGGATACGTCCAGTCTTCTCCTGTATCTTTCTCCACCCATTTTACTATGTATTTTCCCACGGTTTGCTCCGAGGCCCCGACTGACCTCACGGTCCGTACTTCACCTTGCTTCACCTCGAAACTCACCTCATAAGGGAAGTCGAATTGCCTCTGCTTATTCAACAGTATGTGGGTGAGTGAGTGAGAGAGTGCGAGAGAGGTGTGTGAAAAGAGAAAGATAAAGAGAGACAGAGAGAAAGAGAGAGAGAGAGAGGGACACAGAGAGAGGGACAGAGAGGGACAGAGAGGGAGAGGAATGGGGAGATCGCGCGAGCGCCCACATCCACTTGGACGTCCCAAACCCATCTCTCCCCCATTCTCCTCACTCTTACCACCACCACTCACACCCACACATGGCCGGTATCTGCTATGGGACAACATCCCTGGCCGCGCGCGCAGTACCCGACCACGGCCGCACGTCTGCGAAATGCTGCCCGTTCGTGGCGTGGCGTTCGGCGCTGATGTCCTCGTCCTCCTTCGTCTTCTTCAAACCCCGCAAGGGACTGATTGATCGTAAGAGGTTCATTTCATCAGGTTCTGTTCCACCCCGGTCATCGGAGTGTGGCCGAAACCTTTCAGGCATGCAGCAACCAGTGCAGAAGTGCTGAGCCTCGAACACAGTTGATGCCCATGGATGGGGTCTTTGCCCTGCCTGGCAAGGCTTTGCCGTACGGGAGGGCATGGCGCGGGCTTGCGCGGGCTTGCGGCACGGTGTCGTTGGCGTCGGGCCAAAACCGAACAAACCACCAACACACCACCCCAGCCTGGACAAGTCTTTTCCCACCCCCGGTCAACGCAATACGGTTGTGAAGAGAGATGGGCAATGGAGACACCCTGTCTTCCTTACGTTACCGTTTGGCCTGGGCGTCTCAAGGGCCACACAGGTCATAACATGGGTATGGCTATTTCGGAGCAAAGACGGGGCCCGATGTCATTATCAGTCACTGCTGCTGCTGCCACCGCCGTTCGTTGCTGTTCGTCGCTGCTTGTCAATTTGCAGTGAAAGTGTAGGCCGGTCTCACATCACACGCTTTACAAGTGGTCTCTCCCCCACCTCCAGTCTACAAGCAACCAGAGGTCGACGCGATGGGTGAACTTCAATGGAACGGGCTTCTGTATTCTCTCATCACGTTGCCCACCTTCATGTATGAAGCGGACAGGGCAGGGCACGGGAGGGCATAGATGAGCCTGGCCAACGACGAGGGCACGATCCAGTGCAGGATGAGGAGTTGCGCTGTGATCTGGCGGTACCCTTCTGCAACGGACTCGACAAGGCAGGAGGAAGGCAGGCAGGCAGGCACCTGGGTACATTTTTCATTGCAGGGACTACTACGTATACTTGCCCTGTCTTGTGTTTCCCCTTCGCCTTGCCATTGACCCAGTCGCCCTCAGTTCCGTCACCTTGACCGGCACACCTATTCCCAACTCTATGCCTGCCTTATGACTTGACTGACCATTTATTAGCCTTTCCATCCGGATAAGCAACTCTCCACCGGGAACCCGTCGTCCAAATCGGGCTCGCACCAGAACAAGGGACGTTGTTCACCCACCTCAGCTGCTACCAGACGTGTGACCCATTTCCTCGTCACCTTGTGCGCGACGCCGCGTAAACACACAAGACACAAGACGCAACATTGAACGATTTCCGAAGAGCAGTAGTTGCAGGCCTCAGGCTCGCATATGGTCCTCCTTCGTTCGAGTTGACTCCACGGATATTCCACGACTTGCAGCAGTAGCAGCTCCTTACCATTGGACAGAAGGTGTAGCGCAGAAAGGGTGACGCACCCAACGCACCGTAACTTGGGGCAAACGTGCGGTGGCCCATCCCGTTACCTAAGGCAAGGCATCTCACACGTCTTGAACCTCTTCTAAACGTAGGTACCTCTCATGATGGATAGTCAAAACACGCCCCCCCCCCACCCCCACCCCTCCCCTCCCACCATGGCACACCACCCCCCACATCACTTTACCTCCCACCCCCACCCCCCGTCCAGGGCCAGGACAACACTTTGTATCTTGCCTTGGTGAGGTACATCGTCTGCCACCCCCAGCCCGGTACGTATCCAGCCGCTGTCTCTCTAGCATCAGGTACGTATCCTGGCCTTCCATACCCCCTGTCCTACCTGCCTTCTCCCATGTTCCTTGCGCCGACAGTCCTGTTCTGTTCTGTGCAGACCCCTGCCCACACCCTTCGAACCCCAGCCCATCCTTGAGAGATCTGTAAGTTGTTCTTGAAGTGGGCTAGCAATTTACGCCGTGTCTGCGCCTAACATCAACTGTCATGTGCCAGGTTACGTCTTTCCCTCTCTCTCTCTCTCTCTCTCTCTCTCTCTCTCTCTCTCTCTCTCTCTCTCTCTCTCTCTCTCTCTCTCTCTCTCTCTCTCTCTCTCTCTCTCTCTCTCTCTCTCTCTCTCTCTCTCTCTCTCTCTCTCTCTCTCTCTCTCTCTCTCTCTCTCTCTCTCTCTCTCTCTCGCACTCTCTCGCACTCTCTCGCACTCTCTCACATACACCCTCGCTCGCTTTCTCTACCTCTTCACCGATACTTAACCCTCCTCTCTCAGCCAAGATAAAATTAAAATAAAAGTACTCGAGCACTAAGTGTACCTGCCGTACATATCTCTCGGCCCTGCTCTGTTACGCTCTGCCCTCAACCCCTTGCTACCCTGCACTACCTCCAGTCCGTCCCAAAACAACATAGCATTCGCAGGTCCTGTGGTCCACGTCCTTGCCCTCATAACTGGGCTGCTTTTCGCTACACATACTAGGCCGAAAGCAGCCATCCCTCGAACCCCTGCTCTAGACTTGCCTACCTACCTTATGTGCAAGTCCCCTTGGGCCTGCCTGATCAGTACGTACCAATTCGGTCTCGCTGAGTCTTCCTCCTCCTCCTTCTCCTCCTCATCGTCCTCCTCCTTCTCCTCCCCCCCACCACCACCACCACCACACTCCTCCTGCCTCTTCGTCTTGACTTTGCGGAAGCCACTGGCCCTTCTCTTCGTCCCAGTGTACGTATACACACTCATTCCCCTAGACCCATGTCCCCCTCGAGTGTACGTACCATCATACTGCTACCCCCCCTCCCCCCATCTCTCCCAGCTGCCCTGAAACTACTTTGCCGCCGGCATTGGGGGCCCTGTTCTTGCGTCTGCTCTTGTCGTTAATAGATCTTATAACTCCAGATGCGCTGCCAGTTGACCCTCTCCATTCGATCCTTGCCTTCGTACCACGAACAAACAGCAACTACAACTTGTCGCCCAATATATTTTCTTCACTCTCCTCCCGTCTTCCCCTCCAGAGTATGGCCCATACTGCAGTTGCCAACACTCGAACAAGATTTGTCACCACTACCGTTGTTGCACAACACGACAAGTACGCCGCCGACAACATGACGCGATCAGCTTCCGCAGAGCCTACGAAGCCCACCAAGCGCAAGGGTACGCATTATCAACTTGATTCCTTAAAGGACGGAGACGACAACGACGAAGAGACCGTACATCATATCACGCCTCTGTCGTTGCCGCCTTGACCGTTCTTTCTTCAGCCCTTCTCCCCTCCCCAACAACACTCTTCCCCTTCGTTACTTTGTGTACGGACAGTATGTTGACTTGGCCGGCTCCCCGCAAATAGGCACCAGAAGCGTCTCAACCTTGACGCCCTCCCAGCTGGCGCGCAAGCGTGCCAATGACAGAGAAGCCCAGCGGGCCATCAGAGCCAGGACAAAAGAGCACATTGAGAGACTCGAGCGCGAGCTTGAGGAGCTCAAGAGCGAACGCGGCCGCGACCAGAGTCAGACCGTCCAGGAGCTTTTGCGCAAGAACAAGGCCCTTGAAGAGGAACTGTTCAAGCTCCGCGAGAGCATGGGCGTTCCCAATGGGCAGTCCTACCCAAACTCAGGTATGGCTGCCTCCTCAGTCGCCTCGTCTTCTGCGTGGTTGCCTCTTGTTCGTGCTGACTCGGCTCCAGTGTACGACGACAACCTCAGCTCCATTAGCGGGGCCGTTCCAAGCCCCAGGTCTTCGCCGTTTCCTTCCAACGGTGACTACAACGTGATGCAAGAACTCGGCCCCTCCTACGTGCCCATGCCGGATGCATCAGAGTCGTGGGGCCCAGGCATTCCCGTTTCCGTGCCCTCCACCGTCTCGAGTCCGTCATCTTCTGCCAACACAGACGAGTACGGCGCTGGCTACATCCCCACGAGCGTCCCTGCGCCGATGATGGACGCCCGAAGCATCCCGGCCAAGATGGACTACGACGAAGTTGATTCTGGTGGGTGTTCTCCCCTGAATGTGGTGGTTGGGTTGCAACGCAATTCTGAGACGCTAACCACTCAGCTCCTAGACGCTGGATATCCTCACAACAACTCAATGGGCCACCACCACCAACAACAGGTTCCCATGTCTCATCATCATCAATCGTATCTTCATCACCAGCAGTCGTGGAACTCGTACCCAACTCCAGTGTACTATCAACAACCGTCGGCTCATTGATCCGCCGGCCCGGCACCATCCTCTGGGAGATTCCGACGCTCATCGTCCCACCCACTTGTCGAATCGACCAGTTAATTGTCGGCTTTATTCAGGACTGCCGCCGACTGGCTCAACTGAAACCCCTCGATAACATCCTACGGCCTACTAGGGTCAACGTGAAGAACTTTCTCGAGTACCACCCGGCCTCTCCTACATCAGAACCTCCACGGTGCCAGCTAGCCGACCTTGACCGAGCCGCCTCCACAGCATTCACGGGACCAGGCGTCAACCACCCAATTGCCGAGCTAATCACAGCTCTTGTCAACACGGCAGGCGTTACAAACGTCATTGAGCGCCTCGCAGTCTTCGCCGTCACTCAAAGAGCCGTCGCCTGGTTGGTACACCCAACGCGCGAGGCGTATACGGCCATTGTGCCGGAACTCTCGCCCAAGCCTTGCCAAACCAGCATCCCGCATCCTCAGTGGGTCGACCTCGTACTCTGGGCCCCTCTGCGCACTGCACTTATTGAGCGGCAGGAGGTTTACGCCAACGAGGAGTTCCAATCCGTCTACTCGGCCAACTTGAGGCTTATTAATTGGCCGTGCAGACCAATTGACGCTTTGGTAGTCGACCCGCAATCTGGTGAGATGTGGCTGAGCGACACGTTCACCGCTCACGCAATGCGTATCGAAAACTGGCGCCTCAATGAAAATTTTGTTCGGCGTTACCCTGAACTTCGTGGCTGTGTTGCCATTGAAGGATCTTGAGGGCAATCGAGCTCTCACGCTCGCACTTGTTCACATCCTTCAAACCCCGGATCCGCTGTTTCGTTTCTTGGCTCTTTTCATCCTCACATTGTTTCCCCCCTTATTGCGAACTGGAGTTTCATTCTAGCTGGAATGGGATGGGCCCTCTTCAGAAAAATTCAAACACACTTACACACTTTGCCTGGAAGGTCTTTGTAGTAGATTAAAAACAAAACGGGTTGGTGCATCGTCGTGGCATTTCACAGGTAGGCGGGGAGCACGTCGGTTGGGGGGGGGGGGGGGGGGGGGCGCCCCGCCCCCCCCGTCCCTATGTTTCTTTTTCATGACTTATATTTCCCTTTCCTTTTCTTTTCTACTTTTTCTTTAACCAACATACACTAGGTGGTGCATGGGAACCAGGCTGGTGGATTCTTGCACTATCAACTAAACTATAACTGTTGTTTTTTTACGTTATGCTTACTGGGAAACCTGGAGAAAGAGAGGCGCTGTACAGGAATTTGGGATGGCTTTTTTCTTTTTTCTTTTTTGGAAATCCTTTTCTCTCTTAGTTTTGTCATTTGTTCGGGCACAAACAAACCATTGGGCGGTTTTAGACTCTTTTGGGGAGATGGGAGATGGGAGATGATACACACCACAACACATTCTGGGATGGGATGAAAACGAATGTGAATATGGACTTTTCATGTTTAACCATAGTTACGTAGCCGACGAAAGGAGAATCCTATACAGGCACGCAGAAACCAAAAATTTGATGACCATTTCAAGAACAAGCTTTCTTGTTGACTCGTGAACCACCATGCCCAGTCTTAGTTCCTGCATTGTGCGCAAACAACGAGCTAGCTCATGAGGTTCGGTTGGTCGAGTTGAGCTGCATGGGGGAGGGTTGATGTGATACTCGAGAGAATTTGGGAATGACAGACTATGACAGTGTAGGGGCCGCTGATCATTTGTGACGAATCGCGCTCCTCACTTTCAACAGGAAAACAGACAGACCGGAGGACAGACACAACGGTCGAGGTTCTCATACCAAGCTTACCAAGCCCTACCAAGGCAACTCTGGAAGAGGCGGCATGGCATGACTGTTGTAAACTCTAAGTGTTCTGCCCCCTCCCCCACCCTGTTGCTGGGTGTTGACGGGGTTCCAAAAACCTCAGACAAACACCTACTCCAAAACCCTCCATCACGCATTGAGTTAGACAGGCCACAGCTGCACTCCTCGAGTTTCTTTCACGCGACATGACGTTTGACGGGGAACCTGACCAGCGGGGATCTGTGTATGCGCCTATTCCCCGGTCAGAGTTTCAAATGCAAAAGAGTAGAAATGCGAGAACAAGGAAAAAACCCCGACGCTGAGAGAGAAATAGAGAGATAGAGAGTAAACATGACACACTTGCGATGGGGGGGGGGACGACGGGAAGTGTCTTTTCTGGGTCCGGCCCGACCAGGGGAGAGACGAGGTAATCCAATCACGGAAACCGTGTTAACCGTCTTGTGCCTGCGTGTCGTCTGGAAGATGGGACAGCCAGCTCAGATAGAGCGAGACGCACACATGCATGCACGCACCCACGTCCATACAATTGCTTGCTTCCCTGAGTACCTTCAGCTGGCTTAGCCGAGCCGGACCGAACACACGACGGCGGAGCATGGGTCCAGGACAGGCAGACTTGGCCCCGGCGGGCTTCAAAGACCTCAGCAGACGGCAAGGTAAAGGGTAGTCGACGGAAAGGTGTCGCGAGCCCTTCCTCGACGAGACGAAGCAGAATGAAAACAAAAAGACCAAAATAAAGTGAAAGTAAAATAGATTGAAACAAAGAGAAACAGGCCAGGGCAGGGACAGCCGGGAACAGAGAGACGGAGAGCGCGCGGGAGAGAGAGACGAAGAGGGACGAGGCCAAGACAAGGGGAGACGCCCTTGCCGCTTGTAGACGCACATACCGCGTAAAAACGAGCAACCCTGTCCGTCTCTCTGTCTTTTCCCCGTGTCTGCTCGTAATCCTTCAATCTGCTTGCCTCGCTGCCTCATGTTCTGCCTACTAATTTCCCTATCGTAATTTCCCTATATTCAGCGTCCGAATTCGACGTGCAAGGCACTCGGATGTCTCCGCCCGCTTACACGATAGCAACGCCCAGGGCGAGCTAATCAGCACGCAGTCTCAAACGGGTACGCCGTGTCGAATAGCTGGGAATGGTAGGTCGTAGTGTCCATCCCCCGCCTGCCGCCACCGCCGATGTCACTTGGACCCCCTTCCCCTTCCCGTCCAAATGGGACAAGAAAATGGAGACTGGGGCAGCTGTTGTTATCCCACGTAATCGCTGCGGGGGCAGGAGAGAAACCTAAACAGCGAGACAGAGTGAGAGAGACAGAGAGAGAGAGAGGGCAGTGGTTGAATGCTGCCTGCGCGTGGCCGCACACCCGGCGATGGGTGATACTGACCCATAGCAACCTCGTCGACGGCGATCTGAATATGGGTCATCCCATGAACGCCCCATATCCCCTCCCTTCACCCCTTGACGAGTTCCGCCCTTGTATTGTGGGAACCGGGACACCAAGACAAGAGAAAAAGGGCAAAGTGTGCGAGGTGACGGTGTTTTGGACGCAAATGCTAAGGAGAGGACAGACATGGAATATGCCGTGATGCTAAGTGGATACGCCGTGCAAAGTGTATACTACGTATATAAAAAATTGGGTACCACATCGTGGGCCCTCTATCCGGGCGTGCTCCGGTGCTCCGCATTGCAACTTGCCAAAAGGTGGATTGTCCAAGCAGAGAGTTGTGACGCTGGGGAGCCTCTGGCAATCTTAAATCCAAGGTGGTAACGACAACGAATTGACCGCCATTCCTGGATTGGCGTACCTTTCCCTTCGGGGAGGCTCCATCGTCAACCCCTTGAGGCTTGGGACCTGTATTCCGGGACCACGAACCACGAAGGGGTGGGGGTGCCACTGGACGATGTTAAGCCACCAAGGCTTCCCGAAGAATGCGCGCGCGCGCATGTCTGAGTCCATGCGGCGCTCGCGGGAGGGGGCGGTAAGACGAAAACGAGATGGAGGCGGAGACGGCGGGAGAATGAGGAGGGAGGGGGCATTGCGACAGGCTGTGGGCGGGATCCATCTGAAGAGGAGCCCAATTACCAGTCCTTTGGACGTCTCGGCCTCCCTCTGAGGGTCTGGGTCTCATGGTGTCCACAGAGCAGAGGTCCGGACTCCGGAGAGGCAAGACAAGTTGATCGAATGAAGTACGATCGACTGGCTGTTAAACGCCTGGTAACGAATGACCTTGGGGCAGCGATCCACCTCTCCACAGCCTCTGCCCTAGAGAGATCGTTTGGTAGTCGCGGCCTTGGCCGATCTCTCATCAAGCGGCGGACGGGGGACGGGGGATGGATGGAGAGTAGCGTCCTTTGGGGCAAAGTCGAGATCCGGTGTCTCGAATGGTCTCGCGTCGAGACTTGACTTGGGCCTCGCAAGCTGGCTAGGCCATCTCATACGGCCAATTGTCCTTCAAGGACTCACATTGCCAACCCTTCGCTTCGCAAGAGGCCCAGACATGGTGCAATGGGAACGCGTATAATACATCGGCGCCCCCTCCCTCTTTCTTGCAGCGATGATGATACCTAGTGTACCCGTAGTTTGCGCATCGGTATCCGTACGGGATGCATCAGACGATCGAAAACCTGATGAGAGACCGGTTAGAGTTTGGCATCTTCCAAGGCACGCTCCTGCGAATACGTAAGTGATGTACGCAGACGTGCTAAGGATATATTAAACCAGCAGTAAACTGTCAGCGGCAAGGAGACTGGCAAATGATACGTAGTACGTACCGTCTTCTCTACCTACTATGTACCTAGGTAATACAGTGTAGTGGAATGGACCTTGCTTCCGGGTTTCGTCCGCTCGGGAGAGCTAAGGTCGCCTGAAAGTATGTGCTCTGCTTTGCGCCCGACGACAAAGGCACCTCAGGTTGCTCTCTCTCTCTCTCTCTCTCTCTCTCTCTCTCTCTCTCTCTGTGTGTGTGTGTGTGTTTTTGTGTACGGGTATTGGATCACTCGTTCTGTTAGAATATGTATGGGTGTGCGAGATATGTGTATGTGTAGCAGCTGGAAGCCAACAGGCAGTCGTGGTTTATGACTGCTTATGGAGGGGGAGGGGGGGCAAATAAAACGGTGTCCGCAGGCGCTGAAGACAGGGCCGGGACAGGCCCGACGTTACTATGCCAGGCCACGCCGTGTATGTAGTGTACTAGTAAACTCCGAGCCGGGGACGCCCCGATACATCAGAGAGTTCAACGGCACCAGAACGCCCCGTGGGCTCGGGAAGAGTGGACGCCCAACGCGGGCGGACCATTCGCCCGTCTCCCTGCTAGAGGGTCAACGTTTCATTCTGCCATCTTGTTTGCGCTAGCGCCCTCCGTTGGCAAGCTGGGTTAGGTACTTGGGTTTATTGAACTCCTTCACCGGTCCATCCACATCTATCAAGGGCCCCTTGGTCGTCATGGGTGAGAGTTGAGGATATTGTCAGAGAGTTGGCGCGTCGCCCACTTCATCCCGCAATAGGAGGAGATGGGCGAAATGCACCGCCGAAAACTGGGGAGGGGGAAGAGAGGTCGAGCTGACCCAGCAGTGCTGGGCGATGTAGTGGTGCTGCCCCGTGACGGATAAGGAACATGGGCATGAAATGGAGTCTCCGAATCCGGATCCGTGGATAAAACGGAGACCACTGCAAGGCACATACATACACTAAGCCACCTCTGATGGTAGTAACAGTGTGAGTGGTGGATGCGCGCAGGGTGGTGTATGATGTGGGTGAAGTGAAGGCTGCACAGCTTCAGGTGAGCTTTTCCCCCTTTGGAGCTCTACTGGAGACTGATAATGCTTTCATCATAACCACCCCTGGCCTCGTCTGGAACCTGCCTGCCGAGAGAATGCAGTACAGAAAGTAAGTTCACACGGGTGGACGCTTCTCCCGGCGTTTGCCTCTAGCTCAACTTCGTCAAGAACCTAGATCATGGGTATTGATCATGGTAAGGTAGGCATCTATCTCTCGACTATGGTACGTACGCCTGTATCGGCTAGAGTGCTATCAGTGCTGTGTACTTTTTGCTTTTACTGTTGTTGTTATTATTGTTGCTGCTGCTTGGGTCGAGGACGGAGGGTCGAGGGTTGGAGGAGCAGGCAGCCAATCCGATTGAGTCCCAGCGCAACGTCTTGCTGCCCCACTGGCTAGGACTGGGGAGCTGGGCGAGTTGGTCCTGGTCTTCTGTGGACCAGCATTTGGGACTACCAGGAGCTAGGACCAGGACGTGGACAGGCCCCCGGCCCGGGCGTCTCACTCTGTACTCTCAGGGCCGGAGGCTTTTAGCATCCGACGCTTCTACAACGATGTATCCGTAAAAGCGCCGGACTTTGCTGCCCCGAGGAGTAAGAAGCCGGGCGATGGGCCGGAAAGTGCCGAGCAACTGCCAGTGGGTTGAAGATCAGTGTTCCGCGCGCGCACACACACCACTTGGGGGAGAATGAGTTCCTTCTAGCGTAAAGTCCTGGTCTCTGGACCTTGCCCAATAGGTTCAGTTGCAAAGTTATCAGCCGGCCAACTTTCCTTGCCCGTGCTGTGCCTTGTTAAGCGTCATGTTTCCTCTTGCGGTAGAAAACGGACTGGGCGAGACTTTTGGAATTGAGCCGGGGCTATCAGGGGTCAGTTATGCGCTTGCAGGGCGTCTGTGACAGACTGACAGCTCCCCTCCCCTCCCATGACGCTATTGGCCTTGCAAGGCCAAGCGTTCTGTTTCCTTGGACACTAGATAGAGCGAGAAGGGGGAAGGGGGGGTCGTTTAAAGATAGACGCCTTGACTTGTTGATTCTAGACAAAAGTGCGAAGCGCGAAAGCTGGGCCAGTCGATCTGGGTGCACTAAAGGGCTGGTGATGATCAAGGATGGATGTATGGGTTGGTTCGATGGAGTCGGCGAAGAAAGGCCCCGACTGTGTGCACCTTGTCCGTCTTCTCAGTGCGGCGCTGCTCCGCTCAGCAAAGTACGGATGTGTATGTACCACAGTAAAGTGAAGGGGTCGAGGAGGTTGGATCGCTCACCTCCACATCCATCGTAAACTAGATCGGTGCCCTGTGTCATGAACGTATGGAAGTCAGCGTGCCTCAAACCTACAGCATGAGAAATCCGCCGAATGAAGGAGGAGAAGTGGTGTGCATTCGCGGCGGCCAACGTACCCAAGCGAGCGTCGCAGCACCGGTGCAGCCCCGATGTGCAGGAGAGTTGTTCTAGCGCCGGCGATGGAATTTTCCTTACGGTGAGGCGGTTTCCCGACGTCTGTTCCGTTTGGGGTAACTTGGGAGGAACAGGGACGGGATGTAGGTAGGGTGGTATTCATGGATACCCTAGGTAGCTAGATACGGTACGTCTTTTGAGTAGTGCCTTAGGCCACAAGGTTACAGGCTCTCTGCTCTCCACTCTCCACTCCCCCCGCTTTTCGCTCTTCTCCTCCATCATCGTCACCTACCTACCATTGACGCTCGACCTCGAAACCAAAGTACATCCTCGAACACCGACGGCATCATTCGGGGGCATAGCAGGTGGGCACCGGGGCGTGGCTTATTTTTCCTGGTGGTCCACCGGCGCGAAGAGAAAAGAAGAAGAAGGAGAGGAGAAGGAGAAGGATGAGAAGGGGGGATGCATTCTCTCCCGACTAGGGGTGAAATGTGAAGTTGTGCTTTGACGCACTCTTCCAAGATTGATTTTTCCAATAAGGGTGAGGGGACTAGAACTTCATGCCTTGCCAGTCTATCTCACTATTCAGCTGCAAGCCGACTTGATCCTGGATGCCCGGCTATGCCTATCCAAGGGCGCCGAACAATTACCAGTCATCTCGAGCCTCTCGCTCTTTCCCCGTAACCGTAACCTTGCTCTCTTCAACTCCTAGGCACACATCACTACTCTTCTGGCGGTAAAGAGATAGGCCGGGGCATGGGCATGAGCATGGGCATGGGTAAGGGCATGGGCGTGGGCGCGGGCTAGGGCAAACGAAGATAAGGTCGAGATGCGAAGGAAGACGAGACCAGACAGGCCAAACCAGGTCACCTTGCTGGTCTCGCCCGTCCCATCTTCCGTCATCCGTCACTGCTCCTCCTCGTCAATCAACCCTGGCCTTCCATGCGTTTTCCCCTCTTCTATCGACCGCTCCGATGCCGAACCGGAGCCCGGTCCCTGCTGCTGGAGCCAGACGTCAATTCGTCCATGAGAAGCTCGGAATACCCGTAGAAAACCTGGAGGAAACTCCGAAAAAGAAATAAGGGTAAAGCTAGGTAGGTAAAAACGTGCCTTGGGCATAGAGACGAACAATCCAAGACGAGAAGACGGCACATCCACGAATTCAGCTCCAGCCAACAATGCAGAAAAAGAAAGAAGAGGAAGAAAAAGGAGGGACGAAAAAAATACATGGGCATGAGTGGTTGAAATGGAAAGCCAGCAACCCGTAAGCGGGCCGTCTGCACAAGCATCTAGGAGGAAGGGGAGAGAGGGGGGGGTCTTGGGTAAACCTGTCATCTCCAATCAATACCTCCACCAGAAAGGCCTATGTCCATCCTCAATGCAGATAGATGTGGTGTTTCGTCGCTTCCCTCGCGCCTCCGACGTCAGGTGCTCAGCCCATTGGACACGGCATCAATACTGACATTTTGAAGACTAAAAGATCGACAACTCTCCTCTGAACTCTCCAGGCCCGGCGGGGTCCGTCATTCGACAGTCATTAGGGGGTTCAACTACTCAGCACCGGTATATGGGTTGAGTTTGCGACAAGACGTTTGCGAAGAACAAACGAAGCACCATGGAAGGTTAGTTTATGACATGAACCTCTCCGATTGAAGGGGGATGGGATGTAATGCAACCTCGCTCGCTGGCAGAGGGGAGGAAGACACACACCATCTGACAAAAGGGGACCGTGGCACTACTGAGTCGATGAAAAGCAGACCAATCGTAGCAACTTCATTTCAGTTCTTGCCCCGGCCCAAGGTTGGGAGGCACGTGGAGGACACATTTCAATGGTTTGGCTATCGGTGACTATGTGGCTGGGGATCGAGCGGTGGAGGACGAAGGGTTAGTGGTAAGAGCCTACTGTGTAGGGCGATTCAGAGTCCTGTCCCTGTCTTGTCAATAGGTTGGCTCGGTACAACAACGTCCCGTCGTCATCGTCCAAACAATCAACCCACATCCATGTTCGGCTTCGGTTTGGAAGACCAGGAGACACGTGCAACTCGGGGTTCCGAATGGGAGGCAAGGAGAGGGATAGGGTCACCACGAGCTTCGGAGTGCTATTGTGAGGTCCGCAGCCGAGGGGAACGGGGAGCTCGAGTTCAGCTATCTACATAGAGTGTGCATGCAACAGGTGAGGTAGGTAGGTAGGGAGCAGGGTACATCGACAAGTCGATGCGGGCGGGCAGGCAGGCTACCAGGCTGGCTGGCAACTCCCTTCCTTGAACGAAGTGTGAGGAGAGGGGAGGGGAGAGTAAAGCAAGATGAAGAGACAGCTTGAACCATGTCGTAGGTTTCTACCGGACCGGTAGGTGGTTTATCGAGCTACCTACCTGTAGAACGGGGCTTAGCTCGCGACGGCGACGACGACGATGCATTGTACACTACGTTCGTGCCTCTTGAGTGTGCGGGTAAGCAATGACGGCACACAAGACAGCATCCACGGTTGGAGACAGTGATGCCTGTCATGGGCCATTTCTCGCTGTATTTTCCCACCCATGTCAGTCACACGGATCAAGCTGGGCGCAAGACGCTATATGGGTTCTTTCTGTTTTAAAAACGGGCGTTCTGGGGTCCAGTTTAATCACCAGGCGTGTATGGCTAAACCGGGGATGAGAGAGGGGGGGGGGAGCTTGGAGTGTGGAAGTGACAAGGGTCCGCGCACGGTAGTGTATAGTAGTAGTAGTAAATGCCGCCAAATCGCGGTTCACGGCGCAGGGCTACAGCCTACCTTGCCGTTGCCCCTCAATTGTCTTTATTTTATGTCTGGCTGCAAAAGAAAATACCGTATGGGCCCCATCCTGCCGTTTTTGGGGGAGAGCTTCGAAGAAGGAAGGGGAAGGGGTATCCCTCGTCCGTGATCCATGCACGGGCGATCACCACATGCTTGCCGGGATTGGTACCTCGAGGTTTGAGTTAATGGTCACCTCCCTTCCTCCCCCCCCCCGTCACTGCAAGGGTCTGGGGCGTCATTTTATCAATGGATGTATATGTCCGAGGGAGGTACTTGCAGCCGGTACTTGGAGGATAAATGGGGAAAGAGCTGACTGCTGGTGCCAGGCGAAAGCCGGAGAGATCCCCCCCCGTGGCAGGACGCTAACGGAATGGCGGGGGGCCATGGTCTTGCATGCATATGTAGGTACTTCACTGACGCTGGTCCTTGCCTGAAGACGGTCGGCTAGGGGAGCATCACCACACTTTCAGATCGGGAAGATGGCTCCAGTGGCAGCAAGAGCTTGGGACCTGTAGAACGGCTGTGCGATGCAGGTAGTGTGAGGTACGATTTCCTTGTAAGGTGCGACTGTACCTACAATACGTGTACTCGCGTGCTCGACATTTGCCGGCGAAATGCCCCTGCCCCACCCATCTGCCATCCAACCAAAAGCATCATCCGACTTCCTCCGTCACCAACTACCTCACCTACGGTGTAAACCAGGAACCACGTGCCTGACAGATGCATCTCGTCAATTCATGGACCGACGGCATGACTCTGATTGAAGAGTTAAATACATAGTGCACAGTGCTTGGTACATAGAAACGTACTACATACCTTACAGACACTACCTACGTACCTAGTATGTGTGTGGTGTGGTGTACGGGTGGTAGGGGTACCAACGTCAACGACCGTCAACGGTTTCCAAGTTCCTTGTTCCGTTGGAGTGTTTGATCTCCTCGTCGGCCTCCAAATGAGGTATTTTATCTGCCTGTGGTCGAGCACCTATTTGGCCCGTCCCCGGAACCGTGACATAGTGACTATACTCGGCAAGATACACCGTACCTCCGCAGGAGACTTGAGGGTGCCCCCGGTCCATGATGGGGTCGAGTCGAGTCTAGATATGGTGTAGATTGTGCTCTGTACCCTGAATTCATGGCCGTGGGGGGGAAGTAGTTACCATGGTGGCAATCTCCCTTTCTCAGAAAACAGATGATTGGGAGACGGCCCTCCACCGCCATTGTACACGAATTCGAGGTGGAGAGTCTGGCTCGCATTCGTAGTACTGGTATAGTTTGGGTAGGTACCTGTGTTGACAAGTGCGATGGGCTACCAATCAAGAGGGTGGAGAGACAGGTCCCTTGGCTGCCGTGCTACTACTAGTCTCCTCTCTAGTTGGTGTACTGTGTTATGCTTTCCCTGTGAATGGGTCATTAAAGCGTGGAACACGGCGAGAATGGCCCCATCCCACATGTTCCGCTCCGAGCCAGCTTCCCCAGCCGTGTAATTATAGTACACCGGGCTCCAGGTAAGCCAGACCGAACCGGGAGAGAGCCAGTTCATCGCTGCCTAGCCTATACTGCTTCCTGCTTGTTGCCTGCCCGGTCATGTCCCAGTGATACTATAGTACTAGGCAGGTACCGTACTTTAGTTGGAAGATCCATTTCAAGGCATCCGTTGAGTGTACAGGTAGGGATTCCGGCACATAGGCACTGCGCACACTGCGGCCACTTCACTTGCCTGCCTTTCGTCGGTACGTTGGTACACTGCCTACCATTACATGCCCAGGGAAGGTAAGGTAGATACCTACCTACCTAGGTTACATAGTATGTAGTCTACCTAGTACGCTACAGACAATCGTCGATGGTCATGCCTGCACCCATTTGCCTTGCTTCCCCACTTCCCTTGCCTCGTGCTTCCCCTCTTCTTCTCTCCCAAGTTGCCTGCCCCCCCTCCCCAAGAAAACCTACTGTACGTTGCTACCCTGAGCTTCCTTCGCCCCCCCCCCCTTCCCTCTTTCATCCCTCGTACTGTTATCTTCAGCAAGATGCAGCCTGGATGTCCCATGTTGGAGCTCCCTCCTCATCACCCCACATTACCTCATCTCAACTCACATCATTGCTCCTACACTAGGTAGCTTGGCTTCCACTGTAACTTCAAGGAGCAGAAGCTTTTTCTTCCACCTGATCCCACCTGGGCCACTCCTCGCTGCACTTCTCCCGCCATTCCCGTCCCGTCTCGCCCTAAAGCATCCGTTCTTGAGCCCCTGGGGCCGCGGGCGAGCTTGCTTGACCGGTCTTGGCGCCCGTTCGGATTACACCATCTTGCAGCTGCCATCGTGCCTCTCTTTCTCTGCGACACGCTAGTAGACAGGGTTCGAGACGTTCTTTTTTTACGCAGTACAGCAATGGCTTCATTGCTTCCTCATAGCCTGATATGAATACACGTACACTCCGTGAACCTGCTGTTCCTTAATATTGGGCGTGGGTAGCTTCCTCGGACTTTTAGTTACAACCAAACCTTGACCGGTTGGTCCCTTGCCGGCCGCCACGCAAAAACTCCTGGGTAGTCCCTACAAGGGCGCTATCAGCAACACGTGCTACGGATCCAAACGTTCGTATCCCTCCCTCCCCCCTGCCGTTCCCGCCTGCCCCGCCTGCCTTGTCTTGATGAATTGTAGTTTACCTAACACGGACCGTTTTAGCTTTCATTGTCCAAGCACTCTGTTGTTGCATCGTCGTGCTCCCAGCCAGGCCCTCCCGGACCCGCGCCTTAGTGAGCTACCTATTAGGACAACCTCGCCTCACTTCACTTCCGACTTCCCTCCTTTCTAGCGCCAACCGGGCCTTTGTTTGACGGGGTCTTTCCATGATGCCTGCTACCGCCCATCACGCCCAACACGCCCGCCCCCCCCGCTCGCCCCGAATTGTCACCTCATATCCAACCGGATGGACCCCTCGTCCGTCCTGCGGGCGCAGACCGGCGACGACGGCGAAGACGATGGCGAAGACGACAGCGACGGTCTTGCCTCGATTTCGAAATTGCTAATTGGCGGCCCTGCGGCACAACACTGCTCTGTCTATGGGGCAATAATACCTGGTTTGCTTCACACGGAACTGCAATATCTGCTCAATTATTGTATCCGTACACGCGCTAGCTACTTATATCACAAGGTGAGGTGGCTTTGTTGTACGTCGCCGTGGATCGCTGTCGCCTTGATGCCTGACGCACGAGCAGTTGTCCCCTTACCGAGTTCTCCTCTTTCGTAGCCTGTTTGCGAGGTAAGCCGCTGACCCCGCGGCCCCCCCCCCCCCCCCCCCCCCCCCCCCCCCCCCCAAAAGTTTTGATCAACAAAAAAGAAAACATAGTAGTAGACCCGTTGAACAACTTTTGGGGATGCGCCCGTACACTCCTGCTTAGTTCATGCGCAACACCTCGCACACCCACCCACCCCTACGCGCATGTACTCTACATTCTACATGCACAGACGTACATGTGCCTGTACGCGAGGGGGAATGCCGCTTCTGCTCGCGAGTCAGCCCCACGCAGCATCTGATGCATGGAAGTATCTGAGACATTCGGCTCGGGTTCGCGTGATTGCCTCAACATAGACTTTTTGACAGATAGCGCTGCCCACGACACGTGGTTGTTATGCGCGTCTCATGTCAAGGCAGAAGCGTATTTTGAGCCCTACTACCTAGCTACCATGCGTAGCATCATGACCTCGTACCTCTCCTGCCCACCTTTGTTTGCAAGCTAACGAGTGGACGAGGGTATCTAGTGAGCGTTGAAGCCTCTGCCGATAGGCTAGCTTGGTTCATGTCTGACCGGCACATTTCTTCTGGCACGCACCGTTGATCGCCACGAGCCCATCGCCGTATGGCCAGTGCTACCTCATGCAAACGGCACGCAGCTGCAACATAAGACGACGTTCTAGAAGGAAGGTGACTCGATTCATGACCCCGATGGGTTGTCACTTTGGAAGTAGTTGGTCGGTTATCACTTACACTTTTCCACCACCATCTCATCACCATTACCGAGTGCCTCGCCATCGGCTTGCCATGTGCTGCGCTACCTGTCGCCGTCCGCACGACCATCGTCCGACGCCACGAGATGGTGTGAAGGGCTGGGTAGACCGTGCCACTCTTGCGCTTCGAGTTGCTGTTGCGAGAGAGTCTATGCGGCATGGCGGTGTTGTGTATCCGAATTTTGGCCATCGAAGCACCAACGAAGCGTCGTCGAAGACTCGAAGAAGGATTTACACTTTGCGTTTCGGGTCCGTGTTTGTACTGGATTCCCCGGTAAGGCACTTCCCGGTGTGTCAACATCCATTGATAAACTTGTTTACTGCTCCTGATTGGGTTGTCAGCGAGCTGACTTCCTGGTCGCGGACACGGGCAGCTGGAGGATGAGGTGGTTTTGCAAGCCCACGCCCAGCCTCCCACGTTTTCCAAGGGAACCAGCTGCATAATGGTCAGCGGTATGCAGGTTTGCCTTGGACTGGCAAAGACCATGACCATGGCGAGGGGGAAAGGCTACTTACCCCTCCTAGTCCTACCAGCCCTTCTAGAAGTCGGCGAAGAACAAAGGAATGACTGTAAGTATCTATACATGCTAGTCTGTTTAGACTTTTGGCTTTCGTTTCTGCAAACCCACGCCGGACAGACCACCGCTCCTGCCGCCCTTGTCGGCATCGGGCAAGCCCCACAACGCTCGGCATTCTCCCCTTCCGGTTTGCTTCGTCCTCTCGGTCATCTTCCCGGCCGTTCTTCGACCAAAGGCCCGTCCCCCTTCTCTTCCTTCTCCCATTCCTCCCCCTTCCCCTCACTCCTTTCTTTATCGGAAACCCCGGCGCACTCGCAGCAGAGTTTTTGATGACTTAGCTCGAATTTGCTCGAGCTACCTATGTCATGAGAGGGAGCGAATATTTGTCAGCCAAACGGTTCTATGCCTCATTTGCTCCTGTCGGGTTGGAGAATAAGTGTTGTTGAGAGGGTCGTGGTTTCTCTCAGACTTCGCCAGGCGGAATTTGCGCGGATCAAGGAGTTTATTGCATGGGCTTGGTATTTCCTGCCCGGACTACCCAATGTTGTGTGAACCCAATGCGTGACGCCACGTCGGACTTGGCCTTGCCAGATAGTCTCGCCGTTGGAGGGTGGATGATGACATTCTTTCTGGCTCAGGACATGGAGCCATTTTGAACCTGTTTGGCATCCTAGCCGACAACTGCAGATATAGACCTGCTCGGTCGACGTGGCTAAGGTCTTGTCTGGGGTGCTCTGAGGCCGTCGAGGGTCACGGGCATCATGGGATACCAGCCTAATCGCGAAGGGATTCGAATCACAGGCTATGACGCGCTCTTCAGGTTCAGATTGCATTATGCAAATCCCAATGATGCTATTGGAATAGGGCGTCGACGTTGCGCATCCGCGTGCGTCGCCTGGACGGTACATGTTCACCACCCCCTTGAACATGATGAAGCCATCTGAAGCTGGTCGTGCGATCTTTCGAGTAATGTCCACCGACTTCAATCTCACAAAGCACGTAGCTCGTTTGACTGGCCGAGATCTGCTTCCGGGCGAAAGGCCTCGTGTAACTTCTCAAATAGCTGAACTTCTCCTCTTTGTTATATGTCTCAGTGGTCATCGAGTGAGCGTGGGGCCTGTCGCGATGTGGCTGAAGAAAGGGACATTGGTCTACCGAAGTCTGCCGAGATCTTCCGTCGCCATCGGAATCATGGCTTTTGACGCTCAAGATGTCGTTGAGTGAGCGATCCGTCCGTCTCCTAGCGGTTTGGGAAACGGATCTAAGTGTAGTGTCCGCTGTGCTTCCGGCGCCGTGTTCCTTGCGTAGGGGATATTGGTTCTCACATTGACACTGACTAGGCATATGCCCCCTTTTCACCTTAGCCAGAGCTACACCATTGATCTGCTCGATTATGCTTCATTCTGGGATGCTCTCAACGTGAAAAGCTGGTAGGCGGTTACATCAGGCGGTCCTCCTTTTTGGAAGGAATACTGGTTAACCATGTGACGGGGCAAAACCGAGTGTCTCGGTGCGCCATAGATTCGATGTTTCTTGCGGGTTAGCAATTCACCAGTGGCAATACCAGACGGCCGACTTGTATGTAAGTTTTGTTACTTCATCGTGCGATACAGAACTATAAAGGAGATTCCGATTCGCTTGCCATGTGGGCGGATGATGGCGAAGTCTTTGCTCTTTCACTTGCAGTCGAGGAGCCGATTAGACAATTCGCTCAACATGGACGGTCTCTCTTGTCAGGGAAAGGATTGTGAGTCTCGAAGCTAGACGCCAAGTAGCGTTTGAAACACAGACTATGACCCTGGGTAGAGAGCAACACCGTTTTGCAGCATCTGAAAACATTGCACGTGAAGACGGTGCTAGAACATTGCCGCGGTATGGCTTTAGTGATCATTTGAAGTCAAAATAAAGGTCGGTGGGTTCCCCTGACGATCCACCTCTTCGTTGAAGAAGTGATCGTTGTCAACTGGAGAACCCTGGTAAGAATCGGAGCCGATCTCCATACCATCGGTGCCGCCAATGTTCGCCACTGCTTGGCGAACCACAGTTATTGATCACATATCAGGACAAAATCTAGTGCCAGCTGCCTTGCAGACGGACTGTGGACGGAGTTTGATTCGATGACCCGGGATGCACAAACGTGGTGCGACGGCCAAGCTCTCCATTGGTTGTCACAGGTATCAAGAACCTCTGATGATGTGGGCCATCCAAGTTGCAATGAGGGGCCCATCTCCCCGCCTTTGAGCAGAGTCGCTTATGATCAAGCAGGATCTGGAACCAGGCGTAACAGGTTCAACGAATGAGAATAAAGGAGGATGTCACGAGCATCGGAGCCAGCCAAGTACGTTGTCCATTGGCCTTCACCCGTCTAAGGGATCGAGCCGGGGGGGTGTCAGAGTGTCACGTCGTGTTCTCTTACCCAGTAAGAGAAGCCGAGGTGAGGCGGGCGCCCCAAGAAGTAGTCTCGGTCAAAGTCATAGAGCTTTTCCACGAAATAGACATGTTTGGAAGATGGATCATCCGCATACGAACAATTGAACGGGGCCGTGATGCCAGTGCTGATGGACCGGAAGTGGCTGACCTGGCGCACTGGATAAGGGGTCCGCGACTCTGCGTAGCTCCGTAGGCCAGCCACCTGGGTTCGGTAGACGAAGAAGAATGTTGAATAGGGCATCGCGAATGACGGGAAGTTGGTCGCCTGGGCCGCATTTCATGTCGGAGAAGGCTTGTGTCACACTCATGCTCCGTCCGTCATCGAGCGATCTTCCCCTGCGATGGCACCCGAGACATTTTACAGCGTACGTACGAAATTCGAGTGCGTAAAAAATCAAGTTATAAAAAGTAAAGAAAAGAAATTTGACTCTGTAAGCTCCCGCATCAGATACTCCAGAGTTCGTGTTCCCATTCTGTAATGGCTGCGATGGTAACCAGCTTCCACCTCACAGGGACGCACGATTACCGGATAGCCCGATTACGGGATTGCGAGGGGATACGGAACCGACAGTTGAGGACCGAGGTGTTGTCTTCGCCTGTTTATGCCTTGTTTGCTAAGCGAGGAGCATCGGCATCGCAAACACCATCCCCTTCTTCCGAGCCGGTAACATTCTAGGTTGATAGGTATGGTGGGTGGGGCATGCCGTCACCGTCCGGCCGGCCCACATTGTACCGGTAGTGTCCTCCCTTCGGCCGAACCTTGCTGAATCTCCGTAAAGTCTCCGGCTTATCTCCGGCGGAAGCTCGGGTATACCTGCCACACAGTAGCTACTGTCATCATTAGCCGAACTTCAGCCGGCGGGGAGACATTGATGCATCGCGATGCCCCGCTACCATGTCGTCTGACGGGATTTCGGGACGGCGTTCAGCATCATGTCCAAAATAAACCAGCCAATCCGCTGCCATCAGATGGGGTTAAATGCCTGAGCCAGAACAAACTAAAACACCGCGGCGAAAAGCCATCCGAGCTTCACCCGACAAATGAGGGGCAACTCCTCTCACAGCGTGGGGTAAGTTGTGCTGATGAAGGGCATTGGATGTCGACGTCAAGCGAATTCATTGACCCCGGAGCAAGAGAACTCTCCACCCTTCCGCCCATCGGCTGAGCAGCGCCGAGAGACAACCCATGGCGCTGACTGCTGCTGCATGCAAACATGCCCTGCTTGCTTGTGGACTGTAGTTACCCGGTGACGATGTCGGCTACTCTATCCGATTAGCTCCTGTTACGTAGGACATAAGACGGAGGGGCGGAAAGTTGGCAAGCTCCAGCATACAATCAGACAGTTCCCGCCGCGCCCGAAGGTGTTCCACTTCTCGGGTTTGTCACCAATCTACTTAACAGCATGACCCGTCGGAAGAGCTCCTGCTTCTCCTTCCTGCGTCTCTTGCTCGTCTCACACTCTCCCTTCTCACCTGTTCCTCTTCGTTGTTCGTTCACGTTTGTGGCCGGAACCGTATATTGTTGAAGCGGCTTCCATAAATACCCAGGCGCTCCGCGTTGCCCTCCACCTTTCAGAACTCGCAATGGCCGACTTCGACGTAGAAGAGGTGCTCAAGAAGCTCACTGTCTCTGAGAAGGTTGACCTTCTTGCGGGTAGGTTTCCTCTCTGCATTCTGCTCAATCGCCCTCACCCAAACTACCCATCAAGTGCCGCAAGGGGTCAGTAGCAAACTAACGATTCGGCCTCCCAAGGTATCGACTTCTGGCATACCAAAGCCCTCCCCGACCACAACATCCCCTCCATTAGACTCTCTGATGGCCCCAATGGCGTGCGCGGCACCAAATTCTTCAATGGCATAAAGGCCGCCTGCTTCCCTTGCGGCACGGCCCTCGGCGCCACCTTCAACACTGAGCTCCTCGAAGAGGCCGGTAGAAAGATGGGCGAGGAGGCCAAGCTCAAGGGAGCCCACTGCATTCTGGGCCCCACAATCAACATGCAACGTTCCCCGCTCGGCGGCCGAGGTTTTGAGTCCATTGGCGAGGATCCTATCCTAGCCGGACTTGGCTCCGCTGCCATCGTAAGAGGCATCGAGAGCACTGGCATCCAGGCGACCCCCAAGCACTTTGTCTGCAACGATCAGGAGCACAAGCGCAATGCCGTCAACAGCATTGTGACGGAGCGCGCGCTGCGCGAGATATACGCCCTGCCCTTCCAGCTGACATTCCGTGACTCCACGCCTGGCGCTCTTATGACGGCCTACAACGGCGTCAACGGCACCTTCTGCAGTGAGAATTCCGACCTGCTGGACAAGCTGGTCCGTAAGGAATGGGGCTGGAACGGAATGATAATGAGTGATTGGTACGGGACTTATAGCACCACGGAGGCAGCCAACGCCGGTCTTGACCTCGAGATGCCCGGCCCCCCTCGCTTCCGTGGAGAGCCTCTCAAGTTCAACGTATCGACGGACAAAGTCCGACAGCACGTGCTCAATGAGAGAGCTCGCGCCATGCTCAAGTTCATCAAGAAGGCTGTGGCTACCGGTATTCCCGAGGGTGCCCCTGAGAAGACGGGAGACACTCCCGAGACCGCCGAGTTGCTGAGACGTATCGGCGGTGAGAGTATCGTCCTTCTCAAGAACGATGACAACGTGCTTCCCTTGAAGAAGGACAAGAAGGTCAGCAAGCGCTCAAGAGATAAGGGACATGGTGGCAATCGCTGACCTCTCGCGACCACAGACTGTTGTCATCGGCCCCAACGCCAAGATCGCCACATACCATGGAGGTGGTTCCGCCTCTCTGGCTGCGTACTACGCCGTCACCCCCTTCGACGGTATCAGCAAGAAGCTTGAGTCTCCCCCCGGGTATACCGAGGGCGCCTACTCTCACAAGCTCCTTCCCCTCCTCGGCAACGTTTGCAAGTCGGTTGACGGCAAGCACGGAATGACGATGCGTGCTTACAACGAGCCCCCAACGGACCATGACCGCGAGTGCCTTGACGAGCTTGTCCTGACCAAGACAGAGCTGCTGCTCGTCGACTACTACAATCCCAAGTTCAAGTCCAACCTTTGGTACGCTGACTTTGAAGGCTCCTTTGTCGCCGAGGAAGACTGCACTTACGAGCTCGGCCTCATCGTCTGTGGCACGGCCAACCTATTTGTCAACGACAAGCTGGTCATTGACAACAGCACCAAGCAGCGCCAGGGCGACGCCTTTTTCGGCGCCGCCACCGTCGAGGAGAAGGGCCGGGTCGAGCTCAAGAAGGGCGAGACGTACACCTTCAAGGTCGAGTTCGCCTCGGCCCCTTCGTCCAAGCTCCAGGGCGGCAACGTCGTCTTCGGCGGCGGCGCCCTGCGCATCGGCGGCTGCAAGGTCATTGACAACAAGGCCGAGATTGCCAAGGCTGCCGCCCTCGCCAAGGACGCTGACCAGGTCATCATCTGCTCCGGCCTCAATGCTGACTGGGAGACGGAAGGTAACGACCGCGCCGACATGGACCTCCCGGGTTACCTCAACAAGCTCATCTCGGCCGTGGCCCAGGCTAACCCTAACACCGTCGTCGTTAACCAATCGGGAACCCCCGTGCGCATGCCCTGGGTCAAGGACGTCAAGGCCCTTGTCCAAGCCTGGTACGGCGGCAATGAGACAGGCAACGCCATTGCTGACGTGCTCTTCGGCGACGTCAACCCTTCGGCCAAGCTCTCCCTCAGCTTCCCCGAGCGTGTCCAAGACAACCCAGCCTACCTCAACTACCGCGCCGAGGCCAGCCGCACGCTGTACGGCGAGGACATTTACATTGGCTACCGCTACTACGAGTACATCGACCGCCCTGTTCTGTTCCCCTTCGGACACGGCCTGTCCTACACGAGCTTCGGCTTCAGCGGCCTCAAGGTCACTGACAAGGACGGGAAGATTGCTGTCGATGTCACCGTCAAGAATACGGGCGAAGTGCAGGGTGCCGAGGTTGTGCAGGTCTACGTTGCGCCTAAGCAGAAGGCCAAGGTTAACCGCCCCCTTAAGGAGCTCAAGGGCTTCGCAAAGGTATCACTTGCGCCGGGCGAGAGCAAGAGTGTCACGGTCGATATCGAAACCAAGTACGCCGCTAGCTACTTCGATGAGGAGCGCCACCAGTGGTGCGCCGAGGAGGGAGAGTACGAAGTCATTGTCAGCGACAGCAGTGTTTTGACAGATAAGGCCGTCAAGGGTAGCTTTAAAATTGGCGAGACCTTTTGGTGGTCGGGTCTTTGAAAGGGGGGGGAGAAGGAGGTTATGGTGTTTTGCTCAAGGAGCCTTTCTTTATTTGGCCTCGAATATGAATGAATGAACCTGATGTTATTTACACAGTATCAGATGGCTGACTGGCCACGTGAGTGAGCCATGAAACATCCCGATATAGCCATCCCAGTCTATGATGTGTCATTTCTGTCATTACGTTCGTGGTCGTGAAACGCTGGTCGGATGCGACATCGTCTATGGGTCGTATACTCCACGCCGTAAGGGGCTGTGCGAGTAAGCCTCGCTTCTCAAACGGCGCCTATGCTCTTCTCTCCCATATCTTCGTCGGAGCTTGGTGTTCTGCTATGTTCTGACCGCCGCAGCTCGGCCGGTGGCAGCCAAGGCTCGGCGTCCCCCAATCTCTGTACGGTGAGACCTGCATTTCCGGCATTCTTCATCCCCGCCTCGAGTTGGCGTTGATAGGATATTCGGCGGAGACGTTCGGATTCCGCAGGAGTCAGATGGAGCTAATGGGCTCGTCAGTACTCGGTCTCCCGCAGTGACATCTCGACCGAAGAAAAACAAAAAAGGGACATGTTTTAGAAGAGAAGATACGGGGGAGCAAGCTTACGTAGAGTTCAACAAGGACAGTATGGATAGCTAGAGCCAGCCAAGAGCCGGCGTCAAAGACGGACGTGAAACCGGCCGCGATCTCGGCGGGCTGATGGGCATGATAATTGCTGTGGACGATGACATTGAGACCGGGGCTCTCGCCCGAGTAGTAGTCGCCACAGCCCGGGTAGAGATCGAGGGCCTTGGTCTGGTTGTGGCGGAAGATGAAGTCCAACACGGCGCACTGCTTGACCTGGTAGTAGCCTGAGTCGGCCGTAATCATGACGGCCAGGAAGCTGATGATGCGCATGGTGATGATGAAGCCGGCCTATGGTCCATTAGCACTTTATCCCGTACAAAGAGTCAAGATGCGCAACGGGTTGTCTTACGTAGACCCAGGCTCTCAGCATCCAGGCACGGTGCTGCTCGATTTGGAGCTTCTTGATGTTGTAGATGGAGAGGCCCAGCGCGCCGAGAAACATGATGCTACCGGTGCCCATTACCGTCTGTATGCTCACGCCCCCGCCAAAAGTACGACGGGCTACCATCAGAACGCCGATGATGCCGACAACGCTAAGAAGGAGGACGAGATAACCATTGAGACGATGGAATAATACGGCCTTGTGGCGGATGACAGGTACAAACTGGAGGCAGGCGAGAAACCCCCCGGGAATCATGCCGGCGAGGTGCATTATGATGCCGACCCGTCCTGTGACGGACTGGTAGAAGTAACACTCCCCCGGAAGGGTGCGCTGTTTGTGATCTGGATTGCAAAAGACGCCATCAACGTTGAAATAGATCATGCGGGAAAGGGCGAAACCCATCATCCCTCCGGCCGTGATGGCAAACATGGTGAAGTTGTATCCCCTCTTGAAACCCAAGGGGTGATAGACCTTGCGCGCAAGGGCGACCAAGCCGTGGGCGGAAGGTACTGAGCAAGGAAGAGAAGATGACATTGCAACGGTGCCCGGAGCGGGGGCTTGAAACGAACACAACGGTTGAGCTGGACCGGGAAGTGAGACAACGCCGCCGCTTTTCTCGCTTGCTTCTTCTCTGTTGAAGAACGAGGAAATGGTATGGCAGAATCACAGACACGAACAGTGTGGCAGGGTAACGAGTGAGAGGGGACCCTTCATTTAAGTTGAAAACTCAGTCAAAGCAATAATGGCGGCCCAGGTTCTTGAACGCTGGTCAAAGTGACCTTTTGCCTTAGCGCGGGGCCACACGGAGGCATAAGTATGAGGGGCGAACGTCGATAGCTTCTCATAATTTATAACCAAGCAAGCACCTGAGCACTAGCTAGACCAAGTCAGGGCTGGGCCAGGAACGAACATCTGGATCCTCGGCAGAATGCGCGTCACGGAAGCTAGGAATACATACAGTATTGGCTGTTTTGACAGCCCACCGAAGTCATGTATCACGAGGTTCATGGTGCCACGACATGTCGGATAGGCTGAGCTTCTCGGGGGCTCCCTCCACAAGACGTTGCGCAACGCCTTTGCGTCGGCCGAGTAGGTGGAAATCCGCCCCTCGAGAACTGGGGCATGCTTCCATGCAGACGACGGGGGCGCTGCTCCTTGACAAGTCGGCTAGGACCTCAAGGGTTCCAGGCATGGAGGTTACCCATGGAGGGATGGCGCTCGTGGGGGCGTTGCGGGACGGCACAGCTGTTAATGCTCGTCAGCAGGACCACCTGCCAACGGTAAAGAGGACCAGTCATAAAGCAGGGGAAGGGTTCCACGAGACTCGACCACACGAGCTGCTCCACGATGAGAGGTTTTCCTCCTTTGCCCCAGCCTCTCAGAGTGAGGTGGAAAGGCCCGCCGTGCAGATGGCAAGTGAGCCGAGCGAACGCTCCAGTGCCATGCGGCCGTACGGCATGGGTTGGGTGCATATGGACGGCATTAGTGTCGATATAGATGGGGGCAGGGCCGGGGCGGCAAGGGAGAGGGAGATGGCTCTATGTGCCCCGTAGCGGTGTGCCTGTGCCTCAACGAGGATCGTCACATCCATCACACTGCCGCATGCGCGGATGCCGGGCACCGGGAAAGGAAATGCAAACCCGAGCCGCCGGCGGTAGTCCTGCCTGGGCTGTGTCTCGCAGATTGTGTCGTCCGTAAGCGGGGCTGCGAGCAAGGCACTGCGCCGTACACGGCAGTCCGTCTCGCGTCGTGCCCCCATTCAAGTTTACGTCCATCTCGCGCTGCTGTACGGATAATATGCCACCGCCGTGTTCGACCGGCAGAGAATGGAAAGTTGCGAGCGCAGAGCCAAGACGGAAAAACTACAAGATCTGACAGAAATGAACTGAACAGCATACCAGGCGCATCTTGAGGCACGATTGGCGATGACACTGGGCGATAGTCCTCGGCGGAAACGAGCTTTTCGGGTTCTGCCCACGCTTTTGGACGGGTTCAAAACGAGATCGAGTTAGACCGCCGAATCAAGTTAAGGGGGATGGGACCTCGACACAAAGTTGTGGATTACTTGGCGCGAAAAAGAGAGGGGAGGGGGGAAAAAAGAGAAAAAGAAACTTATCATGGGAAAAAGAAACAATGACTTGGAGTCGGTGGCCGACGCTTTATTCACTTGGTCAGGATCTAGATGTGATGTGAGGTCGGAGTAGCCAGGTAGGTACCTACCTAGGTAGTAGGAAGGAGGAGGGGAGGTGGGAGAAGGTACGTACCTGTACAGGGTGGTCCACCTTCCCCGACGCGTCCAGCCGCTCCGGTGCTCGCTCCTAGGTACCTACAATCGCCGCCACACCCCTGGTATCCGCGCGCCCGGCCGCGTCCCCGTTCATTTTACAGCACCACCCGTTCGAACCGGCCTCCGCTCGCTCCTACGTAGATTGGTATTCAGATTCCAGCTCCATCCAGGCATCTGCCAGACGCACAGTTGATGTGGCACAGCCGTATGTGTCCCAATGCATCAAGATGGCATCAACACAAGCCCCTCCCCCGACGGTAATCGCACAAAAGCAAGCCTTTCTCGCAGCCCAGAGCCGCCTCCTTTCGCAGCCCCTCCAGCCAACCCGCTCCTGGCTCGCCGCAAACGAGGCAGCCGAGACCCCAATCCCTGACCCAGTCGTTGAGCATGTCGTTGCCCGCCTCAACACTGCCGTACTCCAGCATTCGCGACGCGCCTACTCGCACCAGGCGAGCCGCCACGTCGCCGAGCAGATCGACGCACTTTACCTGTCCCAGCCGTCCACGACGCACGACGACGGGCCAGGGGAGGGATTGCCTCGCTCTATAGACCTGAGTAAGTCGTTCCCCTGACACGCCGAACGGACCTTTACCATGAATCATAGTATGGATGCGGTGGTTAATGGAGCAGCACAAAAGCCGATGTGGCGGCCGTCAAGTCCCTTCCATCGACATGGCCGGCTGACCGCGACGTCACCGCCTACCCAATGGAAGCCAGGCGGTACGCAGAGCAAGCGGATCGCCTCAAGTCGCTCGCCGAGAGGAGGCAGCAGGTCGAAGCCCGCGTTGGACGTGTGCGGCGCATGAAGGCTCTGCTAGGCCCGTTTCGCTCCGACAGTGATGGTACGGGCGTGCAGGAAAATCTTGTTACCCGCGACGGTGAGGTCGAAAAGGAGATGGAGAAGATGCGAGTTCTTTTGGCACGCGTCGGCGGTCGTGTCAGCCTTCTCCCTGAATCCACGGAATCTGGAAGCTTATTTAGGGAAGACGACTCCCTCGTCGTGGAACGTGTGGCCGCAGGAGAGAAACGAAAGCTCGACAACCTCCTCGACAGTTTCTAACCCGCTTCTCAAGAGCGGCATATGCCACGGCAAGAAAGGAAGCCCTCGTTTTGCCACATAGGGTCATGAGAGTATATTATATACTAATGGGAGAGCGGCGTTAGGGTCTAGGTTCTGAGGATACCCCAATGTCAATTTAAAAGCAAGCTGTTGGTTCCTTCCAGTCCCTGCCGAAGTCTTGACCAAAATGCCGCCGGCCTCAAGAGTTGAATTGAAGCTGGACCTCGCCAGTAAGTCTGCTCACTGCGCAGCTTGCGTTTTTCTGCCAGCACCACGGTGAACCAACACAGAGGTATCACTGAGATCCTCACTGGTAGGTCTAATGCTCTTCTTCCGCTGTTTGATCCCCCCCTCCAGAGTAGCATCTTTGGCGCTGTCGTCCACATCTAGGCCTTTCGACTTCTTGTCGCCCGGCTCCAAGGCTTTCGGGGTCTTTTCCTCCTCTTTGTCATAGGGGTTTGGTCGCACGGCTCGCAGCTTGACAATGACATCTGTTTGGCAATCTTCTGCTGCTTTGTAGTATATCCGAAGACCCACCACAGCCACCGCATTCCAAGGGTCCCTCTCAAACTCATCCTGGTCGTCGACGGAGGCCGCCACGGCCGGCTGCGGCGGCGTGCGACCGACGGCAATGGGTTCTTGTGCCTCTATGGCATTAATTTCGAGTTCCAGTTCTCGTTCGGAGAGCTCTGACAAGCTGGAGACACTTGAAATCCCGTCGTCGTCTGACTCGCATAGCAGGAACTCGGAAGCTTCCGAAGGGGCTGCTGCTTCGCTTTTGACCGCTTCACTCTCTTGCGGAGTGGCTTCATGACCCTCACTCTTGACGCTGCCGACCTCTCGCGCATCACAACCTTTTGACTTTCGAGTCTCGAGAATGGTATCTGGCACTCCTATGGATAATCTTTCGGGGCAACGAGCAATCATCCCTCCTTGCATATCCGTGGGTGGTCTTGCTCCATCATGGACACGGGGAGAGGTCGGTAATTCTTCAGAGGCAGTGTTTTCTTGACAGTCAGCAGACTTCTCGTGGCTCCGCTCCTTTCTCGATACTGTCGGGTTGTTCGTGGCTGGCTCAAAGTCCGTAAGATTGCCCTCTTGTACCGGGGTATGTTTTCTTGCCCTCGCCGTGGAGTTTGGTGACTCTGGTGATGCGGGGGGTTCGTCATGTGTTTCTGGTCGCTTTAGTGGTATAGAGCAAAGTCTTCCATATACAGACTGCATCCCTTTTGTGGCCTTTAGCTTCTCTATTCTAGCCTTGTGTCGTGCTTTGCGCTTTGTCTCCTCCTTTTGTCTTTTTCTGACAGCCTTGACCTTGAGGTAATGCTGTTCCTCTCGTTTCACAAGGATTCTCCGTTTGATTTCAGCGCGTTTCGTTTCCCGCTGCTTCCTCTCATGAGCTTCTCTGGTTGCCTTCTCTTCTGACGACTCCACTACTTTCCCTTTGCTGTGGGCAAGGTCATATGCAAGCCCTATTCGAATCAGCTTCTCCCGGCGACTCTTTGCATTTTTTCGAATGACGTTTTCGATTGGGAGAACCTGGTCGTTGCGGACCGCATCCAGCTTGACGAGAACCTCATAGCTACCAGCATCGAGATCGAGCTCGACGTTGACTGAGCGGGTCATGCGGTACGATGCTTGACTCCGTACGACATAGTCCTCCTGGCCGGCTTTGTGCAGACGGAGTTGCAAGTCAAAACTATACTGTCCTTCAAGCCCTCGGAAGTAACGCTCGTCTAGTTGAGCCAGAACAAGAACCACTGGGCCTGGCTTTGAGATTGTGAAGGCGAAGTATGTATCGTGGTAATCCAGCGTCCATGGCACCGAGAGTGTTGTCCAGATGGATGTTACCTTCCAGCCAGGGCCAAACAGCCGAGTCGCATCGAAGATGTTGTACTTCTTGAGGAGGTCGCTGTAGGAGATCCAAAAGGCCCCATCGTCTCCAAACGTATGCTGGAGTTTTTGTAACCACTCTGAAGTCCATTCCTTGGAGCCATCACCTGCTTCTCGTTAGCATGGAGTAACAGTAACAACCATAGAGATCCTGGGATATGACTCACTCCAGGCGCCTTTCCATTCACCCTTGCCCCAAGGGTTCTTCAGCAACACTAGTCTATGGCCATCCATTTCGACTGCTTTCATGACACTATAGGCATGCATCTCAATGATACCTTTTCGTTCGCCCCAGCCTCTTGATGCAAATCCTGTGGAGCAGCCCAAAAGCCAGTCCTGGTTGACTTTGAGGAGCTTCTCGTTCCAAAAATACTCCTTGTCAAGAATGTCCGTCGTGTATATCTCAGAGGTGACGCCTCCGGTGAGATCTTCAATGGCCTCGCCGGTAAAACCACCATCGATAGATGCATAGTCACCATGTGCTTTGGCATAAGCCTTTTCGAGGAGAGGCAGCCATGTCTCATTTGGATTCTCGCATTGAGCAAAGTACAGCGCACCGCTGTTTGTCTGATAGATGCGTCTGTAGGCCTCTTCTGAGTTAATGCGCTCTCGATCTTCCCAAAGGATACGTTCGAGATGGCCCTCGTCATAGTCGGGTTTTGTGAGATATAGCTGCGGAGCAGGTTAGCATGAATAACAGACGCCGCCTCCCATCCCCGCCGCTGCCGGATTAGTCGGCTTGGCCATGGAAGATAGGGCCAACCTGCGGCTGCATACCTTGTCGTCAATGATCTCGCTGAACCACTCCCCGTCGCGATGGAAAACAAATCCATACACGCCGACATGTTGATCGTGGGCAACACAAACTCTCTCGATTAGGCCAGGCTTGTTGCTGAGGTTGCACAATGCAGCCATGAGCCAGCAGTCCCCGTCCCGGCCTTGGCGTACATCATTGGCCGTAGGCCCATCGATAAAAAACTGCGGCTTGTCGAAGATGTCGACAACTCGTTTGACCGCTTTCGGGTGGAACGAGGATTCCGGAGGCTCTCTGCCCTTGATATTCCATAGTGATTCGAGGCAGTCTCGTCGCCCAAACTTCAAGTCGAATTCAATATCATAATGAGGGTCTCTATAGCGTTGGTTCACCCTCCGGCATTCTTGTACGATCTTCTCAACCTTGGCTTTGCAGACAGTTGCAGCCTCCTCGTACGAAGTTTGAGTACCGATGCCTATGGCAGTAGCGGATCGCTTCGCAACGCTCTCCGCATATGCGTTCTGGGGAATGACAGTTGTGGCTGAGTACGCCGATTAGACTCGAGTTGGGTTCGATGCGAGCACAAGCGGTGGAGATGACTTGCATCAGGGACACGACCAACCTTTACCTGGGGCCTTGGTGGTAAACTTTGCCCAGAAATCGTCGACAATCTCTTGAGGAGGTTGTTGCTTTGCCTTTCGGGGTTTGCTGACGATCACGGGCATGCTGGCTAGGTGTGTTCGGTGATGTGGGTGGTTAATGATGTTTGTCACCTCAGACGAGGAATTGGATTCGGTGTCGGAGCTGGAGCTGCTGCTGGACGACATGGCGGGAATCATTGGAGGAGTTGTTTAGAAGTGCAGTTACAGTTATAGCGGCTAGTACCGAGTATCGTGCTTGCTGACGCCCGTTCAGCTGATCCGAGCTACTTTGGAAGCCTCAACTGGGCTACGTTGTTCAATTTGCGGCGCTGACGAGGCAGGCGGCCCCAGCTGCACTACAATAGAACTTGGAGGAAGTACAAAACAATGTCCAGAAAAGCAAGAGAGCTCCACGGGAGTACCAGGACAAGAACGATCAAGGTGAGTCAGGAGAGAGCTTACAGCAACATGAAGCCATGATTCACTGGTGGCGAAATGCAGGTTGGGGGCGACGCTCTTCGTATATATACAACAGCTGAGAGGGAGGGCCCAAGACAGCCTGCAGGTCTAGCCTGGTAAGATGAGGCTCTGCATCTAACTACCCAGAAAGGGAAAAACACCCGTCGGCTTATGACAGTAACCTCGGGCGAGCACCGTCGCTCGACGTGCAAGCCAGCTGCATGTAGAGCAGGTAGGGTGTGGCGAACTTCGAGTTGTGCTTCACTCGTGACCTGTTTTCACAGCCAAGCCGTCTCAAGGCATCAGGCAGATAGGCAGCGACGGGCAGAAAGGGTGGACTGAGCTGACGGTTTTCCTCACATCAGGCTGTTGCGCGACAATAAAATCCAGAAGATGGCGCCGGGGATGCAGGCTGCAGCATGCAAGACCACCTCGTGTATCGAGATGGCCCAGAGCTGATTAGCGTATGATATTGGTTTGTCGACATTTTACCCCGCTTCGGACTTTTGAGCCATACACGGCTGACCCAGAGCATCGAGTAAGATGCCGATACAACGGAGAGGGGGTTGAGGATTTGCCTGTATGGTCTCGCTCGTCGAGTGCCATCGCAGCCTGCATACGGGTGTTGCGTCTTAGGTCATGAGGGCAATGATTACAATCTACGACAGGCCCGTCGGCATAACGTGGCGCACATGGCATGGAAGTTAGAGGCCGGACTGCAAGCCTTCAAGATAGGATCACGGGACGGATGGTCAGAGCTTCTGCCGCGGCGCCGGGTTCCACTAACGACCGGTTACGCCGCAGCTGAGACCGCAGTTCGACACTGCTCCGTTATCATCAGCGCCTCACCGACCCGCCAATGAGTGGCAACGCATGTAGCAACAACAAAGGCCCATGCCCAACCCCCATTACCGGAAAGAAACTCGCCGCCCCCGGCTGTGGGCGCTACGTGAAGCCCAGGGCAAGAGTGGCTTTGCAAGCCTTCTTCAGCACCTGACCAGCTCATGCAATGGCTGTCTGTGTCGCGCCCAGTGCAAAGCCCTAGACTCTCTCCTCCGGTGTCGTGTTTTTGAGGGTTGTCATATCTACCTTATTCCCATAGCTTGTGCAACATCCGTGCCATCGTAACCCGTAGATTAGTCGTGAAACATGTGGGCGTATCCTTCGACCCCGACGCGATGGCGCGGCTTCGGCAACCGGATCTTCAGTCCCATCCATCCAGCTGCGTCCTGCCCACCCACAGTATCATCCAATTCAGATCACCCGTCACAGCTGCAACGCTCCTCCGCCAAAGACATCGGACAACTCAAACAACAACAGCTTCTTTTTTTGTGCGTCACGCCACAACAGCTTTGCCGGGGTGTCCACCAATTTCTCCCTTCGAAAGGGTCTTCTACTCAACAACCACTTCCACCGCCCCAAAACTCTCTTCTTCTTCATAAGATACTCGGATCTCTCACCTCCCCCTCAAGCCCCGTCTTCCATTCCAAGAATATTTTGTCCGTCCGTTGCATTCAGTCGGCATCCGCCCAGGGACAGCATAAGCCGTCCATCTGGGCTATCTTCGACCGGTGCATCACGACAGTTCAAATCCCCAGCCACAAGCTACCTCGACACCGTTGTCTTGTGGTTTGTTCTCCTTACTGTAGTCGTCTTGCGCCCAGCCTCGCGCAGCACGCTCACTGGCAACCGCTGCCTGTACTACTTTGTTGGGGTACCCAACCGCAAGTAGCTAAGCCGAGCCCAAGTGGACCGACCGTACGTGGCTGCGAGGGTCTTGAACTGTTTGTTTCCAATTGGTGGACCGAAGATGCATTCAAATACGTTGAGACCGTCCGTCGTGAGAGTCGTTGCAAAGAACCAAGAGCACTATGAAGAAAGGAAGCCTTTCCCGTTTTGTTCCAGAAAATGAATAGTGTTGACGAAGGGGAATCCGTGTAGACGCCGTATAAAGCAAAGGATGCCGATTGGCGACAAGCCCATTTTGTGCAGAAATTGAAATAATAACTAGAATGAAGAAGGGGAAGGTGCAGCAGTGGTAAATAAGTTCGAGAGGCATGAGTGGTCGTACTGAAAACATGAGCAAACGGCGTCACACGAAGCAACGCCGCGAAGAGGAAGGACTAGCGGCACAAGGTGCGGACTAGTTTTGCTGGCCGAGACCAGAAAGCCGCCTCATCTGAAGGTGGACACGGCTGTGGTCGCCGCCTAGGCCACGGGGGCGATAGGCGCAATGGGCGCAACCGCGGGCTGGGGGATGCCAGGGGCAGCCGTCAGGTCCACATCATTTGGCATCTCGCCGTTGGTGTTCTTCTGGGGGCAGTCACGAGAAATGTGGCCAGCCTCGCCGCACTGATAGCAGGTCTTGCCAGCAGTGTTGAGAGGGCCGCCGTTGGGCGCAGTGCAGTCGCGCGAGATGTGACCAAGCTTGCCGCAAGCGTAGCATTTCATGGCTTGAGCCTGACAGTCCCTGGCAAAGTGGTTAGGACCACCGCACTTGTAGCAGGTAGCGGGACGGGGGCCACCGGCGAAGCCGCCGCGGCCGTACCCGCCGTATGCGCCGCGGGGAACGGGACCTCCGCGACCCATGTTGACACCGGCAGGGCTGGGACAAGCACGCTTCTCAAAACGTCAGCAACCCAAGTGGTAGGCATTAGGAGTTCAGATCTTCTCACAGCGAGGTGGCCGGGCTGTCCGCAGTTGTAGCAGCGGCCGCTCGTGCCAGCGCCGCTCAAACGCAGAGTAGGGCAGTCTGCCTGCACATGGCCAAGGCCCTGGCAGTGATAGCACTGCTTGGCCTCGGTGGTGCGAGGCAGAGGGCAGCCGTTGGACTCGTGACCGGGCTGCTTACCTGTATTCTTTCGTCAGCGGTCTGAGTGATCCAGCCATCGGGGAAGCGCAGAGCTTACAGTTGTAGCAGAGACGCTCGGCAGAGGAGCAAACCTCGGCGTAGTGCCCAACGTTACCACACTTGTAGCAGGCGCGACGAGAGAGGGAAGACATTTTGATGGTTATGTGACTAAGATCATCCAGGTTAGCTTACGTGCCGAGCGCATCGAGTCTCGTGCATTTGATGCCTGCCACACACTGTGCAGCAGCAACTTTCCGCCCACCAAACATTCACCGAGTCCATATCGTGTGCCAACTTTCGCAGAGCACAGCATCCAATTTGCAAGACAGTGCCGCCCGCAGCATCAGTTCTTGCACTTTGGAGCAAAGGAACCGCAAAGGGCCCCCAGTCGGCAACAGCGCAATCAAGTAGCCCATCATGGTGGCGTCTTCTGCAAAGGCGTATAGCTCGAGTCGGCAGCGACTGCCCTGAGGGCCGTGCAGAAAATGGGCAAGTGATGCGGCGGTCGCTGTGACATGCCATGCAGCAGTTATCGCTTCGTCCCAAAGACAGAACCACTCCAAAGCCCAATACGTATGGGTTCGTTGCGCGCGCAGCATTGCTATGATGGTGGCCGCAAAGCAATTGAGGGATTATGACAAATGATACACCGAGGGCTTCGGGAGAGCGGCGCATCGGTTCATATTCGAGAGGGCGGGACCGAGCGCGCGGGGATGACAGCAAGCGAGACGGCGCAACTGTGGTTCAGTGCAGACGGAGGGCCGATTCGGTCTTCGGGTTCGGTGCGATAGGTTACAGGCGACATATCCGGCAATGAGGGATTTTGCAGGAGGCGACGGAGAGGGTTGAAGCCGCGTTGTGCTGTTGCTAGGGCGAACGACAGTGATGCGCGAAACCCAGAGATGGTGCGTGGATTCGCAACCAGACCAGTAGGCGGGGTTGGCGCATCATCAGCGACGGCTACCTCGCGCAACGCAGGTGAGGATGTAATGCAAAAGCCATATCGTGTGTCGTTGATGACCCGGTAATCCAAGTGGGCACTCGACTTGAGGAGGGCGAGGGGCCAAGGGATGCGCTGGTCTGTTTTGTCGCTGTACGATATGATGCAATGCGATGCGATGCGAACTGTGTGGTGACGCAGCGGCAGCGGCAGCGGCAGCGGCACCGAGCAGGAGCGATTGTCTTGCTCAACGAGCTAGGTTGGGCGATTCTCGGTGCGTCGCACACACGATATGAAGGGGGGGCAATGAGAAGTTTACGGTGCCGCATGGCGACCAGGCAGTAGACGATGAGGGGGTGGGATGACTGGGGAAGAGGAACAGAGATACAGAGATGGAGAGGGAGAGAGGTAGGGAGACATTGGGGGCAGAGGTGGAAGGGAGACTAAAGGATTGTGTATGTGCATATGTGGGTGTGAGTGTGTTCGCACATGCAAGAATAAACAGTCGAGTGCGAAACTTACATTTTCGCGAAAAAATGCCGTTGGGAATATCGGGAACGTCGAGTTCGTTGCGAAGAGAGTTGCGGTTGATAATGCGGGAGGGGAGGGAAGGGGACAAAAAAATAAATGGTTTGTGATGGAAGAGGGGTCTAGTGACTGTACACTAGGTACCTAAGCGGGGGTGGACGGGGGGAGGGGGAAGAACGGAGGCGAGGAAACTTGCTTCCGGGTTTTTATTTTTTTTTATTTCTCAAGTCTTGTTTCTTTCGCCTTTCTTTTCACACCAGAGAAACACAATTTTACAGACGAGGAGGAATTCAAACCAGAAACATGATCCGATCGGACTTGACTAGGCGAAAAATTTTCAAAAGCGTAAGGCAGTGAGTAAGGGGTGTGTGTGTGTGTGTGTGTGTGTGTGTGTGTGTGCGTGCGTGTGTGTGTGCCTACCTAAGGTACGTAGGTAGGTACCTACGTATGTATGTAAGACGATGCTTGCCGGAAGAAGCAGGAAACCACCACCACCACCATAGCAAAAGTCTAGACCCGGGGCAATGGTCCTTCCACCTCATCCAACCTACCTACCTACCTCTACCCACCTAAGGTGGGTAAGTACTCAGCCCTCGGTCAACTGCAGTAGTGTCGGGGGTGACCCTGGTCCTGAACATGTTTACGTAGTAGAAAGCAAAGGACGGGCCCGGACTGGGCTGGATTCGGATGCTCTTAGCGGGCTGGACTGGGACTCGACTGGGTTGGAGAAGCGCGCGAGGCAGGCGACGAAGCAAGGTGCGTGTGGGACTTGGGGGCTCGAACCGGCGTAGCACGTTGGAAGGGGAAGAGAAGGTGTTCTCAGGTTGATGGACACCTGGTAGCCCGGCGCACACACGTACACTGCATCAATACCTTCCTGGAACACAGACACTGAGGTGAAGACAGGATGAGGGTTGAAGAAGAGGCCCGAGTGGTTGCTGACACACATTCGGCCCTGTCAACCCCAGAGACCGATGTTAATAATAGCGAATTGAGTAACCACTGGCCAGGACGGATGGTTAGCGTTCCCATACTGGCCAACAGGGCAAGGTAAGGGTAGACCGAGGAGATGCACCATTTCTTTCCTCCCCTCATCTAATACCTACTTAGGTACCTGTATACGTACAGTGTACTCTGTACTCCGTACACGACACGTCTGGCGAGATGCTGGAAGAGGTCCGTGCTAGCTAAGCACCCGGGGACAGAAACCTAGAAGCGCACGGTCTCTTCCGAATCCATGTCCAACAAAAGCGACTACAGCACAAAAAGGAAAGAAGAAGAGAAAAAGGAACGAAGACTAAGTCAACAGCGATTCGGTCAATATGTCTCGGCTTTCGATCCGGCGCATCACCATTGTACGGGAGGAATTTCGGGAGACACACGGACCGTCGTGGGGGGCTTCCGTCATTCATCACGACGGTTAGTAAGCGCCGGGGTCGACTCTAGGTCTCGCCTGTCCAGGGCCACTAACTAACAGTAGTAGCCAGCCAATGGCTGCTTTCTCAGTCTCGTCTTGCCTTAGGGATCTCACCCTCGCTTTCCTTTTACCTCGCAGGTGTCCTCTCCGTCCCTCGTCTTAGGTCGGCAAAACCTAATTCTGAAGAGAAAGGAATCAGAGTTTGGCCCTGGCCCTGGGCTGCTCTCATCCTTCCAGATCATTCCGAAAAGGGCTGTGTAGTGCAAGTTTCAAGCTTTGGGCTTTCCAAACCTTGTCTTGCCTTCATCACAAGTACACTATCTAGGTAGGTACCAGGTAGGGATATATAGATGAGACCTGGATACCATAAACCAGGTGGTAAATATCACACTCTTCTTAACACTCTAGCCGTGCGCTTCTTTGCTGTGGGCAACTTCGCAAGCGCAAGAAGCCACCCACTCGGCATCGTCCGAAAGAGATCCTGGCCAACGAGGGCTCCGTGTCCTCGAGCTCCAGATCAAACACCAGCGCACCCATTCTATCATAGCTCGTTTGTAGCACATCCAGCATGACTGACGAGCGGGTCGGTTCTTCGCCCGTAGCCTACTCTACTTGAGGTACCTAGGTAGGTAACGCGAGACGCTCTCTATCCGAGTCTTCCCTTCTCGCCAGCCTCCTCGGTTGATTAGGCCCCCAGAGCGCCAGAGTATCCACACACGATACCCTCACGGACTATACTCTCCTTCTTCTTCGGGTTTTGCTATCTTTCTTGCGTGATCTCTACTTGCACGCAACAGTTGGGCTTGTTCGCGCCACACGTCTCGGAAGCCTTTCCCACGAGACTTCGGAACGGTCTCAAAGCATCCTGGCTACATTTCCCCAGCATAGCTAGCCTGGGGGGGTACACGACAGGTTGTTGAAGCAGGTGAAATCGTGAACAGCGTGTCGCCTTATCGGCCCGCTTGGGCTCACCGGATATATAATACATATCTACTACTTCTACACTACTACTACTATCACGACGGCTTGCGCCCTTGCAAGTGCCCAGTATTTGACAAAACGCGCCAAGTCCACACTGCCCTGCCGACACGACTAGACTCTAGACAAGCACACTTGCATTCCAATGTTGCAATGTTGCTATTTTGCTCTCCACTATCTTGGCCGGTACCGGCGCCAATACCATCATCTGCGTGTTGCGTATTACCTAGCCCTAATACAAACATAAACATACGCTAACGCCGCCGCCGAATGTTCAATCACATTAATGTAATAGGTCCTCGTACTCATCGCCTGGAAGGAATTCCATCGTTGTCGGTTCAGACAGAACCTAGCGTTCACCCACGCGCCTAATCTCGGAAGGGTGCGGCGGCATTGAGACCTCCGTCATGACCGGCGCCATCGACCGGGGGCGAGCGTCGACGACGTAGCTCACCCCGTCTTCCGAAGCATACGAGGGCGGCCGAGGCCCACTGTTGCTCTCTGCCACTATGGGCGGCCCAACGTTCGGTGCGGCATTCGGATTACGCTGCCAGTATATACGGTTGGGGTCAACCCTCTGTGTCAGGCCGTATTAGTCTCATCCGCGTAAACTTGCGTCCTAGTCGCGAATACGTACCACGCTCTCCCGCCAAAGGCCGTAGGCAGGAGGTTTCGCCAACAACGCCTCGCTCACCGCCCCTTGCTCCTCTTCATCGCGTGCCAGCACGACCCGGATAGGTTCTCGAGGCACAGCATAGCCGCCGGGGGCCAGAAGCTGCGGCATCGGCGGCCTGGGGTCGTCGTCGGGTCGTAGCCGAAAGATGATCATGCAAAGCCGAATCAAACCATGGCAGAAGAAGACGGTGACAAACAAGATGACAAGTATGAGCAGCACCGTAAACTCGCCAGTACGGATGTTCTGCGTAAGAGATAGGGCTAGGTCTGGTCATGAAGTCAGTCACACATAGGTTCCATACGAAAGCTCCTAGACAGGCAGGGGAATGGTACTTACAAACAGCCAGAAGCAATGCCAAGAAAGAGCCCGATATGAAGCACCGGAGAATTTGCGACCTCATACGCCGCGACCTTGGCCAGGGGATACAAAGGAGAAACCGTTTCGGGTGTCTCTCGTCGTGGTCCGCATGTTGACGGCGATGCGCACGCCGTCGACGCCGCCGTCCGTCCTGAGCCATCTGTGCCAGATGCATCTCTGCCGGATCCGGCCCGGTGAACCTCCTCATCCTGCCAGTAGATTCTGACCGGGATCCTCGGGCCACGGGGGCCGGCATTGCTACCGGGGCAGCTGGCGCCCCCCCGGCCCCGGGTGGAGAGGGCTCTATCGACGCTTCGTTTACTCGGTTGGAGGGGTGTTGTTGGATGGAATTGGGCCGCGAGTCCGGACCATTGGAGCCGACAGTCCATGTCCTTGTTAGATGCGGCAAATTCAGACGAGTCCCTGGGAGTGTCGGAAGGCCCAGGTTGAAACGGGGAGGTTTGGGCGTGCCGCTTTCTTGGTCGCCAAGCCTTTGCATCCCGTTACCGGGACGCCGTCTCGAGGAGAGCGAAGGCCGTGTTCCAGGCAAACGTCTCGATTGGGATTGTGGCCCTTCCTCCATTTCCGGCTGCGTTGATGACCCTGCTAAAGCCCGCTGGTCGGTGCCCCCCCTGTGGGAGAACCGTCCTCGGCGCAGGAAGTCCATCGTGAATGACCTCCAAGCCCGTTGATGGGCGAATCCTCGTGTTGGGAATTGACACAAGAGTTGTAAGTATCCCCGTTCAAGGTTATGTCATGCTCCAAAAGTAGGCGTATATTGGGCAAGCGCGACACGCCGCCGGGTGTTTCGTGGTTGCTCCGCAAAGGCTGTTGGTGGCGTGAATGGCAGCGAAGATGCCCCTTCTCAGTCGGATCGAGGTGACTGGCTAGTCGGCGATAGCGTATGAATAAAGGTTGCCGCCTCGTTGCGCGGGAACAACTGGGCGCTGAGAGCGGCGGGAAAACGGTGTAAGGGGGCAGAAAGAAGAGCCGTCGAACAATGAATCGAAGGCGTCGAGCGACCAATGGCCCCTTAAGGGATAGAAGCGAGGCGTCTAGATGGTCAAGAAGGGGTCTGCCGACGGTCGAAGGGAGGGTTGCTCGTAAGCGTGCAAGAACGGCGGGGAGAGAGGATATCAAGAGAAATAAAACCGGAAAAGACAATGTAATGTACCGGACTCCCAGAGCCTTGAAGGTAATGATCAACACGCAGTGCCGTCTTTTGACTGTCCAAGATAGAAATGAGAGAAATAACGAGGGAAAAGAGATGCAGCAGCTAGCAAGAAGCGGACGATGAAGACGATGCCGAAGAGGCAGCTGGCGCCAACATGACGCTGGGCGGGATGGTAGGTTGGTTTGAAAGAGAGGATAGATTTTGCAGAGAAAGGAATCGACGGAAGGGAGTATGGTACAATAGGCTAGAGGAACTATAGGGTGGAAAGCGTCGTTTCCGAGCGTCGTTGGCGTCCGTCCCGGCGTCCAGCAGTTCGGTTCGCTAGGATTGTTCAAGGCAAGGTCAGGCTACCTAGGGAGTGGAGAGGGAGAGAGACGCTGGCCTGGCGTCTACCGCGTGAAAGGGGATTGGACGGGTGTCGAGTAGCGTACCGTGTCACTGGACAGAACAGAAAAAGAAGCGGCAAACTCGGTCACACAGACACCAGTCTCATCCTGGTGTATCTGGGATCTTGCGACTTCTGCGACGCTGCGACTCTGGGGGAGGAGAAGGAGGAGGAGGCACGGAGGCACGGAGGCACGGAGGCAGGGGTATGAAGAGACAGACAAAGGACAGGGGGGAAGCGAATCGTAAGGACGGAACAGGACTGGGATGAAGATGACAAGAGGAAGAAACGTGCAGTTTCTGCGGCATCGACGACAGGAATATGTCGCATCTGCATAAAACCCTTGCAGATTATTGTCGCAAGGGCCTCGCCAAGCAAAGCACTATCCGTAGGATTGAGTTGTAGCCGCTCCTTGTTACCTAGTGTACATCACGTACGCCGCCTCGAGTCCAGATGTGAAAGGGATAGGTATAGGTATAGGGCGAGAGCGAGTGAGTTGGTGAGTGAGAGAGCGAGCGGGCGAGCGCAGAGCGCAGATGACCATCTCGCGCGCAAACAGACGAAGCCGGGTCGATGGCAGCAATGGCAATACCTACAAGAGACAGCGTCTCCAGTTTGTGCCTCTTGGAAATTTGGAGAGCAAGGAAGACCGCAGAGAGCGCAGAGTGGGATGGAATGGATCCGCCGTCATTTGTCGACTTCTCTGACAGCTCGGGTGTTGCACAATTGGCAAGGGTGTCGTTTTTGGGAGCGCGGGGCCCAATGGAATCCGCCCGATGAGCCGACCCCGGACGGCCAAGACGCACAGAAGGCACCGGCCCAGGGGCTGGCTGGAGAAGGAACGTGTTTCGGATTCTCGCGATCTCAGGTTGCCTCTTGGGGAGGAGGGCCTAAGTCCGAATCCGGTTTACCGACGTCGTGTTCGCGCTCTGGCGGCGTGGAGGGGCAAGCCACCAATAGTTATGGCGTTTGGCGTTTGGCGTTTGGCGTCTGAAGGAGCTTACAAGTTCCTCTCCTCCCCAACGCAGCGTAACATCATACCTCCCTTGCCTTACCTAGGTATGCAGCAACATGCCTAGATATCTACTCAGATACATCGCAGGGTAGCGTTAGCGACAAGAATAGCAGCCCCCGTGCCGTAAAGGGGCCTCTGTGGGTTGACATGTTTCTTGTGCCGGCCAAGATGAGAACCGTCTTTGTCGTCTTCGTCGTCGTTGCTGCTGCTGCCGCTGCTCCTGCCCCGTTGATTGGAGACGAGTCAATCTTCATTTCACAGCTCCAACTGAGCTGGTGGCTTGTGTGGGGGTGGATTTTCCCTTTAAACTCCACTCGCAATCAGATGCCCCGTTGTAAGTCCATTTTGAAAAACAGGGGCTGTCATTAATTGCACCCAGATAATGTGCGGGTACCTTCATTCGAGACATCCTAATCGCGCTCACGGGTCCTAACCTCACGACCGAGGCTTCCTCTGCCTCCTCCAGATGCGACGCTGCAAGCGTACCTACGGATACATGTACAAACCTCGATTGCGCACCTACAGTCCGCGACACGACTTAGTCGCTGGAATGTCTGTTTGAGAAATCGCAACGCTTCCTTGGTGGGACCTTGGTCTCATTACCACCGTCCAAACTCGTATATTCATCCGTCTGACGTCTGCAGTCGTCTCATGTGCAGCCCCCCCCCCCCCCCATGAATAGCCATTTGGGGCCCAAGATGGCTCGTCTCCGGTTGCCAGTGATCATTGTACCCTTCTCAAAGCCGAAAGAGTTCATCGAGATCCCGCTCTCCCTGCCAGAGCTATAGGGCGCGTGCGAGAAAGGCCAATCGTGCTTCACTTCCAAAGCGACCCGTAGAAGGACTCTGTCCGGTCGGCCTCATTATGTATCCGTCGATGGGCTTCAATTGGAGTCAAGTAACGTTGGCCCCTGCCCAGGGGTCGAAAGCGAACCCTTCAATGCACAGCAGCTTTCTTACTGAGTTCGTTGCCACTATTCTGTAAACTCGGGGATGAAGCCCGACAACTTGGGGATGCCTCGTCTATGTGCACGCCTTACCAGATGTTTAAAACGCTGTTCTGGACCTCGCCTGCACGGAAGTCGTTCGTGAGTGAGGTCACACATTCCCAGTGCCACGTTTCTCACGCCACGGGGAACCATGCGAAGCTGTCTCAGGGTTGTTCCCGAGAGCCAATGCATACACACCAGATGGACATTTCTGGGCCGTGCCACTCGCCGGCAAATGCCCTCTATTAGCACTACGTACGCCATGTCCAACGACGCCTCCAACCAACCGGCCGACATTGGCATTTCTAGGGTATCAAGTTGGCCGTTTGCCTTATATTCCATCGCCATATTACTGCAGCAGTCCCCGCAAGTTCAGAACCCTCCTTTACAAAGTACTACCGTTGATTTACGGTCTTGAATTGTGTCCCCTCATGCCATGCGTGCAGATATGCCACGGTTGTTCGGTCGTACAACAAGGCGGCTCCGACTTCCACTTCGGCAAACTTTCGGCTGATCATGTGCAGTGTGTTGACCATGCGCGCTCCTCGTTCTACCTTACCAGGCATGCAAAGATGGTCTTTCCAATATCACCTATCTCAGCCCCAACCATCAGTGGACTGGAGGTGAGCCGTGTGCCACTATAGCGCGGTTGTACACATCGACAAGGAGACGCTCTGTGGAATACCCTCAGGGAATTTACTTCTCGCAAGGCGCGTTGCCATCATCGCAGCTCTCCAAGAAGCATGTTTCGATCAGACGAAGCAGAAAGTACTTTGATGATTCATTAGCCCAGCATCTTCACAGTAATTCAAACATGTACAACTCACCAATAGGTTCCGTGCCGGGCGCAAACTCAACGCAGTTTACGGTTCCTTTATGTCCAGGAAGCTTGTACATGAGCTTGCCAGTCTCACTGGACCAAATAGTGGCAGTGCCATCACCTGATCCAACAGCCACCTTCTTGCCATCAGAGTCCCAGCTGGCTCGAATGAGGTTCTTCTCGAGGCCCACAGAAGCACCGTCAAACGTTCTGATGTGCCTATCCGTCGGGGCAAACGGACGAATGTCCCATGTTCTCACCGTAGAGTCCATGGCAAATGAAAGCAGCGACTGTGAGTCTGGTGATACTCGAAGTGAGGTAACCGTATCCTGGTGTCCAAGCATGGAGTACACAACCGATTTCTTACGCAGGTCCCAGACCTTGATATCGTTGTCTATGCCGCCCGAGTAGACTTCGTTTCCGGCCTCCGACATGGCAATGGCAGTGATGGGGAACTCGGTCTCGATGTGATCCACCGCATGCTTCGATCGTGGGTCCCAAAGTCCTATCGTGCCATCATCGCTACCGCTCACCAGCATACCCTCGCCTCGTTTGCTGACATCCATCGTGTTCACGATCTCGTCATGGCCGATGTACCTTCGTATTCTTGTGCCGTTCTCCAGATCCCAACTTGCCAGGTGTGTGTCGGCTGAAGCTGAGTAGACAATCTTGGAATCTCTGGACCACTGTAGGTCGAGAACAGCGCCGCGGTGGCCAGTGAGAATACCGTAGTTTTCGCAGTCGCCATATGTTCGCCACAACACTACGGTGTATTAGCGGAGCGTCTTTATGGGAAGCTCGTCAATCTCAAACGTACAAATGTTTCTATCCATCGATCCGGAAGCAATGAAATTACCGGTAGGGTCGAATTTGGCGGCAAAGACCTCACCAGAGTGACCAGAGAGTTCCATGACCGGTGCCTGCAGATTACTCGTCCGAGGAGTCTAGTCATGATGCTATCAGTAGAGTTCCGGTTGCTTGTAATATATTCTCTTACGGTCTGAACCAATGCGCTGCTCTTTCCCGAGGCATTGAGTCGAGCCAGCGCTCCGGTTGAGGATCCTACGTTCTGACGCTTCACGATCATCTGGCCCGCGCCAGGTTCGTCAGAGGCTGGCCTTTTTTCGGCAGACATGGCGGCGGTGCACAGATAGACAACTAGTATATATAACGAAATTGGAGTCAGGGAGGTCGTGTTGATGGGAGAGCTGCGAGGGTATCGTGTCGAGGCGTGTCGAGGCGTGTCGAGGCTGTTGGATGAGGTTTAACTCTAGACTGAGAAAATGTGTTGTTGCTGAGATCATTGCTCCGTGCGAGGTTGGGGGCGGAACGGAGCTTGCTTCTGCCGATCCCCGAGCTCTGAGGCAAGATGGAAGGTGGAGCTTGAACATTGGGGTGCACCAGTAGGTATCCACTGTCCACTGTTCCTCCCTCCTGATAGATAGCAACCCCTGTACCTACACCCTACCAATACCCGCCTCACCCAATGGTAAACAGTCAACGGTCAACGTCGAACACTCAATTACTGCGATAGCAGCGACCCCAAGGCAGTCACCCTCACTCCCCTAAACCTCTGTTCAAAGGGCACCCGCGACAGCTTCGGTACTGCGGCATAGACGGCGACGGACGACCCAAACAAGACGTTAACGACGTGACTGCGGTTGCCCAGTAAGCGTGCTTCGAACTTCGAGCTTCCCCAACTTCAATTACACTCGACGCTGTCGCAGTGGTCATCGAGGCAAACAACAACCCCCAAAAGCTGCTACTACGATCATGGCTGCAAGCAAGGCAACCCGCTTGGGCGAGGAGTGCGTTTCCCCGTCGTGCGTGCGTTGATGATAGAAGCTAACCACTCGGCAGGATCTGGAAGTACGTTGCAAGGTTCACGTATGCCTAAAACGAAAAAATCTGACACTACGATTACAGGACTCGGATAGACAAAGTAAATGCCGAGCTCGTCACCCTCACTTACGGAACAATCGTTGCGCAACTGTGCAAAGACTACGACAGCGATTATGCCGAGGTCAACAAGCAGTTGGACAAGATGGGGTACAATATCGGCCTACGTCTCATCGAGGACTACTTAGCCAAATCGAACACGATGAAGAGATGCGCAAACTTCCGCGAGACGGCAGACATGATTGCAAGGGTAGGGCGTCGCCGTAGTGTATTGCAGAACGGCTTTGTACTGACGGTTGGCAAAAACAGGTCGGCTTTAAAATTTTCCTAAACGTTACACCGCTGGTGACGAATTGGACGACAGACAACAAACAGTTCTCTCTTGTTTTTGACGAGAACCCCCTGGCGGACTTCGTCGAGTTACCTGACGACGAGCGAGCTCAGGATGAGCTTTGGTACTCCAATATTTTCTGCGGCGTGCTGCGAGGAGCATTGGAGATGGTTCAGATGCAAGTGGAGGCGCATTTTATTAGCGACGTGCTACGGGGTCATGACACGACGGAAATGAGGGTGTCATTAGTCCGGTACATTGACGACGAACTACCACCGGAAGATGATTGAGTGCCATACCCCCTGCAATACAGCGTCGCCTCTCCTTACTTAAACCGAGCATTGTGCTCAGAGTCGTCTCCTCCTCCACTGTATGCCAGGGTCTACAGTCGACTGGAAACTTTGAAATGGTACAGTCCGCCTTGTCAGCTGGAGAGCAAGATCTCAGCCTCGTCATCCTATGCGAAACGCCAAGAACAGACGTGAAATCTTTGCTTTGGGAGAGACTAGGCTGGGAGCTGTCTGGCTCGTGCATTGGGGCGCATGCCACTCGAAAAGTGATCAGGCTGTGAGACATCATTCCCAATACCAAGCAGACTTGTTACGTCCAGAAATGGTTCATGCTAGATGCGAATTCTCATCTACGACGATGATGACAGCACCTCTAACAGCAATACATGTACCAAAACAAGGTTTTATTATTATTCATAAAAGCATTGGAAGAATTGAAGGAGAGGTAGAAAGAAAATGGTGGGTGCCTAGAATTCAAGCCGGCTTCACAGTCGGCTGTGTTAGCAACTGTACCTTGGCGCGCGAGCCATGTTTGCGGCGACGGATTTTGCATGCCCAACGTTAGGCCTGGCCCCGGTCTGTATCCATGCAGTCGGTAAGGCGAGTTAATTTTGACGACGAGGCTTAACAGTACAGTCTTGCCAAGTAGAGGGTCAGTGTGCAAAAGACTTGATTCAACAGATAGGCGCGTGGTATGTGGAACTCGAAACAGAAAGAGAAAAGTACGCGTGTTTGCTTGGTGGTAGGCAAGGTTAGGACAGCGCGTCTTGGCTTGTTGCAGGCGTGAAGATGCCCGTGGCCCTCAGGGTTGCCTGCCGGTTTCGGCGAATGCGGGGGAGACGGAAGCCGGTGAATCGGAGTGGCGGCGTCATCCAGGGAGAGGTCGATAGACAAACAGCATTTAGGCGACGCCCAAGCCGCCATCTACACTCTCAGTGTACTGGTTACATCTACCGTTTTATCAGAAATTCCGGTACCCCATATGCCTTGCGTGTCAGCTCCTATCTCAGCTTGCGTTGTCACGGCGGCAGCTTGAAGACGGGATGCAGTGACATTACAAGGGTCTGTGCGACAGTCCAGCGATGGTCCATAGGCCGCCCCTAATCTTGACTGTTGACAGGCTGTGGGCTTAGCTAATGAGATCTCTTGCATAATGTAAAACTTTCGAGAGCAAAGTGTCTTGAGTCGCGCCATATCACGATGCAAGATATCTAGCGTCTTGAGGGCTTATCGACTGCGAAATCAAGGGTGTTGAAAGGGCTACCTAGCTAGCTTGCTAGGTGCATGAGTCGGAATGGGCTCCTCTTCAACGACATCAGTCAAACGGACGGCAACATTGCTGCAACGCTGTGGCTGGTGAGCGTCTGTCTGTACTTGTATGAGTATATGCGTCTGCACCTGCATCTGCATTTGCATCTGCGACTGAGTCTATGCCTGGCCTTTCAACGACTGCAGTCAAGCGATATGTGGAAGAGGATTGAAAGCCAGATACGAAGTGGGAGGCTCTGCTCGGAATTACGTGGGGCGGGGGGTGTCAACGTGCCTACGGTAGGCAAGGTATGCTAGAATTATCATTTGGCGTGGGTTGACGCGTCTGTACTAGCAGCGCGGTCGCGTTAGCTGAGACAAGTGAGGAAGCGCGCTGGGTTATGTGAGCTCCATTCAAAATGCTATGCCCCATGCCATGCCATGCCATGCGACACGCATCAACGAAGAACATTGGCCGACGGGAAGGTGCAGCCTGAGCAAAGCAAAGTTCCGGCGCACAAGCTCGACGTTTTCATATCGGGGCAGCAAGGTGTCGGAAGAAAAGTCCGGTAGTTGCAGCAATTAGGGCATCTCGGGTGTATCTCAGATTCAGGAGTACCTTTGGTGGTGGTGCTGGAGGAAAATGGGTCCTAAAAGGCTACAGCACCTGACAGGGCAAGAACCCGACGTTGGAACGGCATTTTGGGATGGGGTTGGTCACCGGTACCTATCTACCTGTACCTGGGTAGCTAAGGCGCTGAAGACGGGGTAGGTAGTGGGGAAGGGTATTGATTGAATGGTGGCAGGCAGCATGGCGGTGACAGGTGGTTGTGTCTCTTCCGCCCATTCTTTGAACCCTCTCAGGCCTTGTCCCTTCCGCGCCCCTGCCTTTGACATAACGATATCTGGCCTCAGGCAGCACGTGTTCTCAGATGTTCGCCTTTCATTCTGAAGTATACACGCGGCGATAGGGAGCTCCTGCCTCGAGCAGCCAACGTAGCTGCTAGCTAATCCGCGGTTCCAGGTCTCCAGACTTCCCACCCCCGAAATCTGCCCAAGCGTCCCAGGCGAAAATTAGGAAAATCCCAACCCCATCCTTTCCCACGTCCGCGTCCACGTCCACGTCCACGTCCACTCTCCGACACTCTCTCTTCCTTTCCATTTGCCTTTGCCTTGTCCCGTCTTCTACTCCGTCCCGTCGACCCAAGCGCCCCTCTCTTTCTCTCCTCCTCCTACTCTCTCTCCTGCTCCTCCTCTGCTACTCCCTCCCCTTCCTCCCCATTTCCAACAACCACAGAAAATCCCTGGTGGCCTTGCATGCCGAACGTATTCATTTCCAACTTGGCCTCGAATACGCGTCTATCTCTCCGTTGATGGTTACCCGCCGTTGCGCCCCCCTCCCCCGGAGACAATCGTCGACATCTTTCTCGACTTCGCCTTATCGGCCTAGCGCTTGCGGGAGAGAGAAGAGGGAACCTGGCCTGCTACGGGATAATACCCTTGGCTGTTAGGATCGACGACGCCGCCGAGCCAGAGCATTGCACACCTCACCGCACCGCACTGCGCCGAGAGACTTGAGAGACGTGGAGAGCACCAGCAAAGCAGCGACAGCAGCACCAGCTGCCAGCCCGGCCAAACCCCAAAGCCAAAAGCAAATCCAATCCCAAAAGCCGGACCCCAAAGCCAAAGCCAAACTACCTTTACCCCCGACCCCCGAGCCGTCGCGCTGCTGCTTCTCCTCCTCTTCCTCCTCCTCTTCCCAGGTTGATCTTTCCACTCCCATTTCCACTCCTCAAACCCACACCTGCATTTGCACTTGGCCCTGCTTTCGCCATCGCCGCCTTCTTCGCCATCGCCCTCATCCAACCATTCAATCCAGCCTTCTGTCGCTGCACGCACGTCCTTCGACCCTTTTCTTTTTATTCTCTCTCTATTTCTCTTTCCCTTCACTTGTAACAGCCACCATCGCGAGTCGCGCATACTCATCCACCCGTCGCGCCTATTCAACCCAAAAGACCTCCCCTTTCTTTCCCTCCACTACCGCCGCGCCATCGTTCAAAGGCTACCTACCCTTGGTGGCCCTCTGCCGCTGACTCCGACACGTCTGCCCGCCAGTCGGCTTTCAGCGCACCGCGTAGCCACGCCATCAGCGCCAGTCTTGACGGTCGCTAATCCGGAAAGTTTTGACGAACCACGACGCTCACTCTTCGCTTCCGACCATTTTTCATCAATCCTTTAACCAACCTTTTCTTTCTTCGCCGCATCGACCTCACCCTACCCTGCTGGGCAGACGACTGTCTGCAGCCCAGCCCACCACCATGAACGTCAACGTCAATCCCAACATGGCCAACATGAACGCCATGGGCGGCCCTGTCGGCGCCCCCGTCCCAATGATGAATAATGGCGCAGTCCCGCCTCAAGTCGCAGGCGGTCCACGACAAATGCCTGTTCCTACCGAGAGCCAGCGTACCTTGCTCAATACTTACATCTACGAGTACTTCCTCCGCCATCAGATGTTTGATTGCGCCCGAACCCTCCTCAACGGAGACAACCAGGTGAACGTCATGAAGGACGGATCAAACCGCCGGAGGGACGAGAACGGCAACCTCTTGGGCAACGGCCTCGGTGATGACCCTATGGACACCGACTCAAAGGATGATATCGATGCCAAGTTGCCTGACGACCTGCCCGCCCCCAAGCTGCCAATGCCTGCCTCAGAATCATCCTTCTTGTACGAGTGGTTCTGCTTATTCTGGGACATTTTTCATGCGCAACGCACAAAGGGAGGCAACGGCCCTGTCAATCAATACGTCAGCCACACGCAGGTACGGCGTCCCGTTCACTTGCGCATCATGAGTGCAACCACTAACTTGTGTCTGTAGCAGCAATCCCGCATGCGACAGAACCAGCAGCAGGAGCTACTCCGTCAGATGCGTCCCGATGGTTTGGCCGCCCAGCAGCAGCAATATCATTCTCAGATGATGCGCAACATGCAAAATGGAGGCATGGCTATGAACATGCAAAAGAATCAACTTGTGCGGACGGCCATGGCCAACAATCAAAACAAGTGAGTCGCCACAGGTTTCCACGCCCGACGGCCCCCCCTCGCCTTATCTACTTTGCTAACCTCTCAACGCGTAGCCCCCAAGCTATGCAGATGCTCCAGCATGCAAAGCAAACCCAGATGCAACGAGACCCCTCGGATATGGATGGAAACCGCCAACGCCCTTCGTCGCCTGGTTCCGGTGAAAACGCCCCCTCACCTTCCAAGAGACCTCGCCTGGACGGTGCGCCCAACTTCCCCAACCAACCCGGAATGATGCCAAACGGAAGACCACAACAGGGCATGCCGGGCCAGCAGGTGGGGACCACCCCAAACGTAGCCCAAGCCCAGCAAATGCTCATCACCAACGGCATTAACCCGGCTTCGCTGACCCAGCAGCAGTTTACGACATTCTCAAATCAACCACCTGCTGTCCAAGCTAAGTCCATTGCCACATATGCGGCAAACCTCCAACAACATCAAGCTAGTCAAATGCCTAACAAGCCCATGCCCAACGCGTCCGGCCCTCAGGGTCAGGGCTCACCCATGATGGCGCAAGGCCCTGATGGGGCTGGGCTGGCTGCATACTACAATGCTGGGGAGATGGGTCCTGGCGGAATTAGGCCTGGCCCCGGCGGCGCCCAAGCCGGTGGTGGAAGTAACCACGCTCTGCAAGACTATCAAATGCAGCTAATGCTTCTGGAGCAGCAGAATAAGAAGAGGCTTATGATGGCTCGTCAGGAGCAGGATAGCATGGGCGGTGCTATGCCTAGAGGAGATGGACCAGCTGGCCCAGGCGGCCCAGGCGGTCCTCCCGGCCCCAACGGCCAGCCGTTCCCAGAAACATCTCCTCAGGGAGGCAGATCCGGAGCGTCGCCGAACCCGACGGAGCAGATGAAGCGTGGCACACCGCAAATGAATAATGCCGGTATTCCGTCACCATTGCCCGAGGGCGCGCAGTCGCGCGGCTCCCCCAATCCTATGAACTTCATGAACAGCCAAATGGACCCCAACATGGCACCTCATTTCTTCAAGGGGATGGGTAACCAGATGGACGGCAACATGGTTCCCAACCCTCAGATGAACGGCGGCATGCGCCCCCCAAGCTCGCACCCAGGTCAGCAGTTCAACGGTCAAATGAACCCGCAACAGATGATGGCCGCCCGGCAGCAACAGCAGCAGGCGCAACAGCAACAGCAGCAGCCGCCTCAGCAGCAGCCTCAACAGGCTGGCCAGGGCAATCAACAGGTGCAGTGGCAGCAAGGCGGTCCCAACGGCAACCAGATGGTGCCTCAAGGCCCTCAGGGTCCGCTTCAGGGCACACCGCAACAACGGTCAATGCCGCCCCCGTCTGCACCAGCTGGCGCCAACGCCAACCGCACAAGCACGTCGTCGCCTCAACAGGCGACAGCAGCACCGCCGACTCCTTCGCAGTCTAACAAGGCTGCCCCGAAGAAGAAGGACAACAAGAACACCAAGACCAAAGTAAGCACTTTCGCATGAGCTAATGTCATCTATCCACGAGCTAACACTTGCGCAGGCTGCGACTCAAAAGAAGTCCAACACAAACCTCAATAGCGGCACTACTCCAGCCGCAGACAGTGCGCAGGATGCCGAGGCGCCAACGCCAGCGACCCCCATCACCCCTGTCAATGCAGCTGTCAGCTTCAACAAGAACGGACAAAACGCTGCTGTATCCACCGTACCCAATGGCCAACAGGGTGCTCCTCCGCCAGCTCCTCCAGCTCAGGTCGCTCCTCAGCCACACACAGACAACAACCAGAATGGATTTTCCGGCTTGGACAGCTCGAATGGAATGGTCGACTTCAACGCCATGACCTTCGCCGACCCGTTGGTCTCGGACAATGTGCTCAACGACTTCGACTTCGACTCCTTTCTTCATGAAGACGGCGATAACCAAGCTTTTGACTTTAACACTGGGTCGTTCGGCATGGAGGGCGGCAACGAAATCGGCGCAGACTAGATGCTGTCCGAATTTGGCTTTGCGCAGGCGTCCGGTTCTTCCCGTTTCCCGTCAGGCTTCAGTCATATGTTAAGGCGTTGTTACGATTCCCCTGACTCGACCGCATCGGGTCTACCCATCGGTGCAGCCGAGCAGTAGGCTATTTGCGAAGTACGGCGAATTTTGCTTGTTTTATGAATGCGCACAAGAATACCAAAAAAAGCTTTCCTCGGTTACCTCACGTCAGAATTGGCTCTGCCATTGACCCCCTCCAGTCGTCAACTACTTGTCTCGGGATCCTCTGTCTGATGCCTGTAGGCTCCGAGTTGTCTGCCAGATTCAGTTTTCACTGCTGCTGAGCCTGCTACTTTCCTATTTCCTACCTTTTTTTATGTTTGTTATAACCTGTAGCCTACCGATGGTGTCGTTTGTGGCAATATCACTGCTTATTGTCTGATTAGCGGCACACTTGGCGGGCCTTGTCATCGTTCACTACAGCCTCGTTATCGACGGCGATCTAATCTTTTGCGTGCATCTGCCTGGGGTAACGCGCATAACAACTTGACGGGGCCTACTTTGAGTTGGCGGTCGGTGGACGACCCGCTCGCCGGGGGGGGCCTTGGATCATAGGTTCTGGAGTTCTAGGGGTCGGTTTCGCGAGTTTTTGTCGGGTGCCCTCTTCCTATTGAACAACTGGGCGAAATCATTGATTATATGCGGCATACGACGTGAGATTGCGGATCCGGGTTTTATTTGGAATTTGGGGAGGCTTGCCAACCCATAAGTGTTGTTGACATGCAAAAGAGATGCGAGGAAGAGTCCAAAAAAGGGGTAGCTGTATCGGTGGTGGGTGCGTGCGGATCATTGTATTTACTAGAAGGCCAGTGACACTTCTTACCCCCGTGTCATCCAGCCATCGTCGTTTGCCCTGGGTCTTGTCAGATTATACTGTGGCGTGGTACGGTATTGGCTTACAAGGATCAATCCAGCTTCTTTTTCTTTCTCACAGCCCATCGCAAACAAAATGCTAAGCTCGAGTTTTGAGTCTCAGCTAAGCACACGGCATGTTGAACATTTGGTTGGCGGACGGACATCCAGTTTTGCCATGTTGGAAGCGTCTCCTCTCGAACGACGCATCTGGCTTCCCTGACCTGGCCGTTGTACAGCATGCAGCCGTGCAATCCAATTATGAGGCCAAACACGGACGTGGCGGCATGGCGGCTCCAACACCCAGCGCGCGTCTGGATAAGGAAACATATTGGTCGATCAGCATCCCAACCTAACCGCGCGGGCCGCTCGCTTCCCCGTGTGATCGACTGGCGCCGTGTTTGCGGCGGAACTGAAGTTAATTATGGAGGCGGCTCATAACAAAATAACGTCTTCTTCAACGACCCCTACCCTTACATAAGTATTCTCAGTCATGAGATAGGACGGCTCAATGAGGCTGGTGGAGGGTTGGAAGGCGGAGATGCCTCCTCCTAGGCGATATATCTACAGCTGTAGTTGTGTTGACCATCTTGCATACTAGCTTGGTCCTTGGTTTGATCGAATCCTGACCTGAAGGATTCTGCCAACAGCACACGATATTCGATCTATGACTTATGTTCGGTCCAGGGACACCATGCGTGCCTGAGGAACAACGGGACTTATGAAAACGGATCACGGTTTTGTTGATTATGCCATGTCGAAAATCATCACTGTTCTTAAGGGTGACAATCAGAGCATGGATGCAACGCTCGCTGACTTGCGGGAACACATAATTTCTATTGATCCATACGGACGTGCCGTTTCGCGCGCGTGTGTACGCCAAGGCCCGAATATGAAGGGGGAAAGAAGCCGCTGTATGTCGCTATCATAAGGGGTATACTAAGAGAGGCAAGAGAGTTTTGCCCAACGATTTGGGGAAGAGAGACACGCCACGATGTTTGTTTACGTGCTTTCGACGTTGCGGTGGCAGTCAACCTTGTGTCGTTCCGGATTTGAGATAATGCGCTACAGCCGCGGCATCAAGTGCTCCCAGATTTCCAGATCAACGGTGTGAATGCTAGGTTTACTAGTAAAGAGGAAGATAATGTCGATCATGGGGACTGGTAGATGGCAAGATAACCAATCTCCATCATGCTACCATAGCCGTCTTGCGTGGCATCGGTAGGGGGACCCGGCAATGTACCGCCTAGTATGTATGATTAGCAACTAATAAGAGATAATGGCATCCGCAGGAAAGGTTACATACCAACTGCCACGTTCATCAGCACGTAGTAGGGCGAGTGAGCGAGCGTCGCCCAAATGCCCTCATCCCCAATATCGCTACCCCTGAGCTGGTTGAATACGACACCGTCGCGCGTCCATGTGATAGTCTCCGTGGCCCAGTTGTTCGAGGTTCGATCCCATTCCAAAGCCCATGTGTGCCAGCTGTTGTCGGGAATGGAAGTCGCCACGCCACGCCCGGCAGGCTCGTTGCAGATGCCACCAACCTCCTGTTGGCAGTGGACGGTGCCCGTTGCGGAGGATTGACCGTTAATCTGTTCAAAGATGTCGAGCTCGCCGCAGAGGGGCCACTCGACTCCATGGCGAACAGCATCGCCAAGCATCCAGAATGCGGGCCACATGCCCTGCTTGTCTGCGTTCTCGCCCATCCTAAACATGGACTGAACTCTCATTCTTCCTCCCGGCTGAGGGGTCCATGCTGCCTTGGTTTCGATGCGCGCAGATGTCCAGACGCCGGATGCTGATCTGCGGGGGATGAGCTGAATGGTTTCGCCGCCGGATATTTGGAGGTTCCAGGATGATTCGGTGTAAATTTGGACATCGTTGTTCGTGTCGATGGCCAAGGCCACGTCCCAGGTGTCGCGTCGAGGTGGTGATCCGGCGTTGCCTTGGAACGTTTCTGCCCAAATAATGTTCATGCCATCTGCCGGGGGAGGCACGAGAGCCATGGCGGCAGGCAAGAGAGCCAGGAGAAAGCTAGCTGTGGTGGGAACCATTTTGTTGTGAAGGTGCCTCGGGCCGACTATTGTAGTGAAAGGATGGATAATGGATAACAATTGTATAAGTCTCGTCTATCCAGAGTACTGAGGATTGGTTGCAAGTGTTCAAAAGTAGAAAAGAATGGACGATGATGTCTGAATTGACTGAAATCACCAAGAAATGAATGAAACGGCACTTGGCCTAGGGAGCGAACGTAAGTGTGGTAGAGAACGAGAGAGGCGGCGAAGGTAGATTCCAACCGACGGCTCACAAGGCTAGGCTGCACATATATACCATAACGTAGATAGAAACCGACTGGACGGGATACGGATTGTCTGGGCCTCATCGTATGGATACAGTACCCCTGCCCATCCAAGAAGGCAGGGTATCAAGGGGTGTCTGTCGAAGATGGGTTGGTCATGGGCAAGAAAAGGCTCATGGCACAGCCATGGTCACTCATGCTCGAGACCAAGACCAGTAAGGCGGAGGGGAGCGATAGATGTGGAGAGCAAAGGATGAAACGCCCAGAAGCCAGAAGAAGCCAGGAGGGGCACTGCAGGTGGGCGGTGACGACAGGCCGGATAGCAACTTGGCATAGGCTGCTAGGGTCAAACCCAGGCCTCTTGAAATCCACATGGTGGCTCAAGAATGGCCGAGAAGGGGCGTGCATATGGGTTGCAGATATTTGGTAGTGGGCAAGTAGACGGGCACTCTCGTGGGTTGAGGTTGGGACGCACGAGGGTTCCGAGATACCCCGCTGGTGCTTGTGTGAGGTGTCTCTGAGAAACCGGCGGTGTTTTTTGGAACCCGCGGTGGACGGTGGCGATGGGAGGGAGGCATGGCCGGAGGTGGCTGACGGGGGATGCTAGGGAGTCCTGATCTGCATCGGACCTGGCCACAGCCGCCGCCAGAGACAGGGGTTAGCAAACGTCGAGACAAGGGCAAGCCAAGGTGTTGACAGGGAAGATTTCCTTGTGTCTGGAATAGACGTATGCTAATGCAACACTAACAAGCGAAAAGAGGCTCAGGTACGACGAGGTTAGACTTAAGGATGCATGATGTGGACATGGGACATGCGGGAGGGGTTGGCCAAAAGGGAAAGACGGGATGGGATGAAAGGGGCTCGGTGCGTGGATTACATAGACGGGACGAGACCCAACAGGGCGGCGGCGCATCCGGGCCAAGGATCGACTCCCGATGGGTGCATTGGCCAGCCGCTGTTATTGGCAGTTCGTCTGTGAGGTAGAGCGTCAAGCGCATAATCTTCACTCAGGGGCACAGGGGCACCATCTCCACCAGCAGCCGAGAATTGGTTCCTGGCCACCCACACACCTAAACTAGCTCGGAAGATGGATGGGGGAAAACCTGAAAATGCGGGCTCAGGGTATCTGGTAAGAGAGCTCAAGAGTTGGTCATGGCTATTGAGGGGCGTGAAAAGGGGAATGCTCCATCGATCAATCTGTCAAAAGAGAGCCCGAGGGCCAACTACTCCGTAGAGATATACATGTACATCTAAATATGTGAGAGCAAAGATGCAAAAGAACCCCTCTAGTCCTCGCGACAAGCTAACGCTGAAGTTGACGGCTTCATTCATACGACGAAGCATAGTTTCCTATGTTCCATCCAAGGTGAGAGCGTGGGGGTTTTCACGCGACGCAACAGCACGCAATGGTAGTCTAATCCAGTAGGTGTCCTACATAGTATGTACAGAGTAGCTTGCGCCAAGATGTATTCCCAACTGCCCCCTAAACTACGGTAAATAAAATGCTCTCGCGGAAGCGCGTGGCTCTCTGATGTTGGACCGGCATTGCATGTTCTGAGACAGCATTTCACCAGGCGACAGGGGTCCGCCGACAGGGCTCACCCAGTCCAAACCCACGAACTCTAGGATCGTGGGAGTACTAGCTGTAGGTAGGTCGGTCAGCCTTGGCCGTCGACGGCTGGCCTGGGAGGCGCATTTATCCATGTCCGCAATCGAGTTCAAGTATTGCGACCAAGGTCCTCACGAATCAAAGAATCGGGCCTGTACCACCTGTCGTCACTTCATTTCATCTCACTTCACCTCGTTCGCCGGTATCAGGAACTGTTTTTTGCCACCTTCACCAGTGAGACATGGTTCCGCCCTTGGAACCAGAGCGTCCACTAATGGGGATGAGCTGCTCTGTCCTTCTTGGATGAACCGCCCAACAGTGTATCGCCCATCCGGTGTCAAGAGAAAGATTGGCCGCGCAGCATCTATGTGCAACTACTGCCCTGCTTTCTTGCACAAGCCGCGTACATGTACCAGCCGCCGCGTGGCCCGGCCGTCCAGTTGCAACGCCAACATAAAAGTAATATGCTATACAGAGTACCACCAGCACACATTCCGAACCCCTGCCCCACCGCATAAAAGCACGCAGAGTGAAGCGACCCATACAAGCGCCTCTGATGACGATGTGAACGCAATGGACAGCAATTTTTTGTATTCGTGACATACCTCTGCCAGCCACTCGACACGTGAAAAATCTGGTGTAAGCTGAGATCATGCCATCCCTCATGTTTGTTGAGAGAAGACGAGCCCTACTCTTTGCTTTGTACAGGAGTGGCAAGTGTCACGCCGATATGATGCGGCCTTCGTTGGCAATGCTATTGGCAACGGTGTGAAAACCAGCCATATATACACGTATGGGAAAGGCCAGACCATGGTATAACTTGGTTTCTTGGGGGCCGGGCGTCACGTCGTCGCATACGGATTCACAGGAACCCGAGACCGCCCAGTCGGTTGTGGGCTATTATAGGCCCGCAGAGCAAAGAGTGTTGTTACTCGCGCCCGGGACCGCAGGTCCAAAGACGTCACCCAACCTCTCGCCCAGCTGGACAATGGTATGCTCATAGACTCGTGCTGCGTCCATGTAGAACCCGTCGTCGTCTCCGTCCCATACCGGGTCGACTGTATCGTCGTTCTCTATGTTGTTGCCCATTGTGACGTCCGTCTCACTTTCGGTCTCCTCTGTATCACTGTCCTCGTCCGGCTCCTTGCTAAGTACCTCGACAATGACCAACCTGGTCTGTTCCACGGAACTCCGACAACGGACCATATCCGTCCTAGACATGCCTGCTCTCATGCCGTTCTCAAAACCGGGCAGCGCATCTTTTGTCTCTATGTCGCGGCCGGTAAGGATGCTTGCAAAACAGTGGTCCAGCTTCTTCAGGATTGAAAAGGTGGCCTTGGGAGAAGGCGGGAATGCGTCAATCCACTGGGTAAAATCACTGGCTATGTTGAGGAGGAAGGGAATCTGTATGCTCGCTGCAAAACCGAGTCAGAGTTGGTGTTCGGAGATATGCAAGACGCTTTGGTCCAGTGAACTGGGGGCGTGGGTTCCTCACGAGTTCCGGATAGCCACAGGACGTCAATGACGCCGTGAAGGTCTTTGCAGAGCTCGGCAAAGGTTTTGTAACCGACGACCTGATCACCAGGCTCCGGGTTCCCATGCTTCTTGACATAGCGACGGTTTACTGTGGCCAGGCGTTCCTCGACGTATCTACGCACCGTTTCTTCCTTGTTCGATCCGGGTCGGAGCGATCTGGCGCGAGGATGTGGAAGAAGTGCGCTGGGGCGGGCGGAGGCGCTGCTGGGAGCAGGCGATGGGAGAGTTTGAGAGGGGGAAAAGCCACCTGGTTCCGGTAGTTGGGAAGCATCAGCCATGGTCTTGACTATATCTGCTGATTGATGCGGTGATGAGGGATGCCTTTCGCATCGTCGGCGCGATGAGCTTCAAAGGACTTTCGCCCTTTGGCATTGACGGGAAGGAGAAATGCCATACAACAGCCCCTCCGAGCTTCCGACCTAACAGCCTACCGCCTCCTGCAAGCACCTTCCTAGGCTCTGAGCCGCGCTGACTTGGTTGGCTCAGAACGGAACCCGTTAAATTAGGTAAGCAACGCTTAAGCCACATCCAGCGGGCCGACCGAACAGTGGCTTATGTATGTGACGTCCAGCTCGGTCAAAAATTTCGGCTCCCTAATACAGCCTGAGCTTCTTCCGTGCAGCTAGCCCGACTTCATCCTCACATCGCGAGCAAGTAAAGATTTGAACGTTCCCCTCCACGACGTCAACACTCTCAACTATCCGACACTCGACCCTTAATATTTTCTCTTCACGTCTCACATAGAGAAGCCAACATGCCTCCCAAGAGAATTGTCGTCGAGAGAGCCAGCCCGCGCTCCCGCCAACCCAAGGGCTACTTCAGATCAACCTACGATGCTCTGACCTCCTCCGAGAACGCGCCCATTGTCCGTAGTGTCGCCATCTTTGGCGTGAGTAATTCCACAGCTTATGAGATTTATTCAGGCCAGGCCTCCTAACATGAGCTCTTAGGCTGCTGTGACCTTCCTCTCGAGCTCTTGGGGCGAGTTCCTTCTTCCCCCGTGAGCGGTCTCCGATAACACCCCCATTGTCTGTGACCGCTGCTAATATCCTTTTTGCAGTCAATAAACGATTCTTCAATTGCCGAATGACGACGGTCCATGTATAATCACATCCTTATTGCCGCGAAAGAGAAAGCTGGCTGTACAATAGTTGAAAGACGAGTAGCCTCGAGGCTACAGGGGGAATGTCATCCGAGGCATGGCGATATCTCGGGTATACGGCCTACGCCCCTTAAGTTAATGAATCTCACTCTTATGCACTAAACGACTTGATCATACTGGAGACATGTTGGCGGAGGTTGATGGGATTCATCGACAACATCATGCTGCTTCCCAATACGCACCCAGCCCAAAGAGTGAGGAGGAGTCGAACTTCATCTGGTGAAGAATACGACAGGGTACGCTTACACGACGGTGGCAATAATCAGGTTAAGACGACGCGATGACAACCACGGCCCAGTGTTCCTTCACTTCTGATTGCCGCAAGATATAGATGAGATGCCCGGTGGCACTTATTCATGAGCAACTTGAATTATAACTAATCAAACACACAGAGCCCTCGCCCCCGTAACTCCGCTAGATATTACCCTTAAACCAATTCCGCATTTTGGCAAGTTCCGTTGCACTTCTGGTAGAGCGAGAGGGCAGCCCATCCACCACAGATGTCAGCCGGGCTACCTGCACAAGGCATGTTACAGGCACCCCACAGCCCCTTTTTGGGCATGCGATCATCAGCGACTGAGTTACCACACCAGCATTCTTTTGCGTACGACGGACCCGCATACGCGAAGCCCTTTCCGTCGCAATACTTGATGCACGTATCAACCGTCATGCTGTCGCTGGACGTCTTCGCGCCCGAGAGAGTTCGGCCCTGGCCCGACGGGTCGCGGGCACAGCCAAGATACTTGTAATTGAGCGTGCTCGTTACGTCCTTGTATCCCCATTGAGGCTGAGAAATCGCTGTTGTTGCACCACACCCTGATTCCGACTGAGCGTTGCCAGGGCCGCGCTGAATGCTGTTGCAGCCTGGCAACTTGTCAAACTGACCCTGAACGCTCTCGTCAACTTTGACTGGAACTTGACAGCCCCTTCTTGTCTCGTCGTCAAAGAACTGGAATACAGGGCATTTTTCAATGCTGCCGCTACCATCCTTGCATTGTGTAAGGGCAGCCTGAAGAACATTGACGTCCCACCCATTGACGAAATCACCGTGGAGACCATAACCAGTCGGGTCGCTGCACAGCATCAGCGATGGTCTTTCTCGCCAAACTGGGAAGGGGGACTGACCCATTGGACAACACGAATGGTTGGGTGTCACTATCGCCATACCACTTGTCCTTGAAATCGTTGACGTTGAAGATGACCTCGTAAAACAGACTGGGAGGGGCATTAGTACTATTCAGACAATGTCTCCCGGGATTTGCCTAACGTTGGGAATCTCTTGGGGTGGCTTGACGGGCATATGCCGTTGTCCAAACGATCTGGGTAGGCCATGTGACTTTTGTGGTCGAGAGAATCCAGGTTTACGCCATCCCAGCAGGATGGAAATAAGACTTGAAGGCGCAGTCCATTAGGGCAGTTGCGGGTGGGAAATCCATTGGTTTGGGGACCACCATTTCCTAAGCACACGTATGTAATCGCTCTCTGCTCAAGGGTATTGTTGAAGCTTCGGAGCTTGGGATCGCCAGCCAGCATACGGAAGCCCTCGGGGAATGCTATAAGCCCTGTGTTGTACTCAGGATCTTTTGCGTCTTGCCGAAACCTAGAAACCTCCCCTGGTAAGCCACGTTCACTTCACTATCTACTTGCACCTGACAATCCCTTACAAGTAGTAGGCTAGCATGCCTCCCGACTGAGAAACGCTGGTGAATTTGCCGTCTTGCCCTTGGTAATAGAGAGTCGGAATCCAGTAATTGCTCAAGTCCGCAGTGACCTTACAAGTCGAGCAACTTGCGGAGCGGGCCTGCTCATATGTCATGCTGAAATCGAAGCCATTGCCACCCATGATGGTGTGAACATGGCCAGCAAGAGCTCCAGGGTTGACGATGGGATCGGCGCGTTCAACAACGACTGGTTTAGAACAAGGCATGATGAAGAAGGCGGCAACATGGCTGACCGCCCAGAGCCCAAGGAAGAGCCTTTCAGTTACTGTCATTGTAGGCAGAAACGAACGGTAAAACGGGCGATAACGATAAAATCGGGATGGGGGAAGGTTCGAGGGAGACAAAAGGAGCACCCCAAATGAATCAAGCAAAGATGGCAATTGGCCAACGATGTTGCGCGAGCCTGTCCAAAGTTTGCCAGCAAAGCGGTGCACTTGAACAGGGCCAAGAGCTGAAGGCTTCAAGGGATGAGCTGAACCGAAAGAAATGTGGGCGCAATACGGGAGAATCAATGGTGACCACGGCAAGGGTACCGTACTTGAAGTGGGATGCGAGGAGGTTTTTTATTATTCGCGTTCCGGCGTCTTCCTCGTCGCTACCAAATCCCGTATAGCCTACCCACCCACCATGGACTACGATCCAGACCGAAGCTCGACGAAGCCTCCCATCATTGCGGCTGTGATAATGGCCCCAGACAGGCCATTGTTGTGAACTCGGCCTGCCATAAGGGGACAATAGGGCCGACAAGCGGAGAAACATGACGAGCTGGCTGAGGCTAGACTGAAAGCTTTTCCTGACTCGGCTATTCAAATCCGAGATGGCGTCACAAGATGGCGTTGTCAACTTAGGAGGCTCGGCTGGACGCCAGGATTCATCGGAGACGGCTCCGAATAATAGCATAGACAAGGAGGCGGTCGCAAGGGAAGCTCCTGAGTAAAGCTCCGGACCCAAAAGAGAAGTGTGTTCCGTTCGATTCCCAGCCCCCGGGTTAGACATGACAGCAGTGTCTCTACTCTTTTCCATGAAGCTGGTAACGCAGAAACAACGCTTCAACGATTTGTGCTACAAGACAAGATCGGACGCATGCCGAGAGCCTGCATGGGCGAGGTCTGTTCCGGTCATGGTAAACGAATGGGCTTCGCGAAGCGATACCAGCACCAGCAGAGCTCGAGCCTCGCTTGGGGTTGGCTGTCTTAGACATGACGGGCTTTGGGAGACATAAGAGGGGCCCCGATCCATGCAAGCATCCGTCAACTCGTTGACTTTTGGATGGGAAGCGCGTTGCGTTTGTCAGCCATCGTGCCATGGCCGCCGGAATTGGTATTATGGTTTCAGGACAGGTCGAAAAGAGAAGAGTCTGGGTGTTCCTCGTGATTAAGTGGGCTCAGGCTAGTTGGCAATGGGGAACTTGGAAGCAAGGGATGTTGGGTGGACATGTGGCAAGTAGGTAGGCCGTCAGCTCAAGCGCCAACGTGAGACATGTAGAGGTTCAGACCTCTCACAACTCTTGCTTTGAGGAGGTTAGCTGATATAGTCTCGGCAAGTTGTCTCCTTGTCTCACATGGACTTTTCCGTCTCGAAATGCGATCTGTTCCCGGAAATTTCGAAATTTGACGGCTGAGGAATGTTTTCGTATTTATTGATCCTTATCTCCTGGCAGTGAAACGTATAATGGGCCGAGGTGACAGCTTGGGTGAGACAGGAAGACATGGTTATCTACCGGCACTCACCTTGAATTGAACAGATTGTCTAGTTCTAGAACACTTCCCGGTTTCCCGACAAATGGGTAGAGACCCGTTGCGCCGGAGCACCTTGGTTTATGCCTCCGGGTTGGGAGTGGGGTTCCGGGGTTTCGGGCCGACAGGATCGGTAGCGAAGTGGGTCCAAACGGAACCGGAGCTGGGTGCACGGGGTGTATATCAACCCTTCTTCGATTGCCTTTCTGGCGTTATCTTCCCTTCTTCACTTTGAAGCTGATGGCTAGACGGCAGCGGCTTGTCTTCCCAACTCCTCCCGTGCGCCTCGTCCGTCAATGTCCCACTTGCTACGGCCTGTCTCCCAAGCTAGCCCAGCTACAGGCTTTTGAGACCGGCCAACGCTTGATCTGACGGCGTGAGTCTCACAGACATCCTCGGGCCGGTCGTTGTCTAATTTCACTCGCACTGTATCTTCTGTTCATCATTCCGCTGTGTCCCATATACGACGAGACATATTTCGCTCAGCCACAGTTAGCCAAGGGACCACGGGATTGCAGAGCTAGAGCCAAACGAGCACGCTTGTAAAGCTTAGCATTTTCTTCTTGTCTCGGCTTCTTAGGCAGACTGTCTGAAATTGAAGGAGTTCATCTGATCGCAAGTGTTCTATGAGAAGTGCCACTGTTACCTAGAAATTGACTACTCGGTATTTCTAGGCCAGACATTCGCTCCCGGCTCCGAATGAGACGGGCACTGCACGCGATCAAATTCACACGCCGGTTTAGCACTACTCCCGTACTATTCCGGAAGATTGACGCTGCACTTTTGTGCCAGAAGCCATCTCTGTAAGTTTTTATGTCCTGATGCAGGTGTCGCTTAGGATACAGACATGAGTCCTGGCCAACCGTCTGCCAAATTTACTAAGCTGTTACCATGTCAATCAGCTCTCCTCTTCGGCAGGGCTATATGGAACCGGTTAGTCATGTTCACTACCCTGAAATGGGGCAACTAGACTAACTTCTAGTGTAGTTGGACTTTCTGATCTACACTTCGGTCATCCTCTCCTTGCCGACGGGGACCTCACTTGTTCCCTGAATCTCATGCAGCGTGTCACACGCGGAGCTGCAGTATGATTGCTGCACAGCCCAGTCCAGCACACCCGTCGAGGTTTAACCAGTGGTAAAATGGCCACGTTTCTTTGCACGTCCAAGGCATCGCCACTCCGTTTATTGAAACTTGGTGGGTGCATTCCTGTGACTGGGTTGACATCTCTAATTTGATCGAGGCCAAGCTGAAACGCATCAGCGTCGAAGAGCTTAAAATCAGGTTTTGCAAGTTAGCTAAGAGGTAGAGCCTTACGAGGAGATGATCTTATCTCTCGCTGCTTTCTATTTTTCTTCCCAGAAAGGCTCACCCTAGAAGTATCACAAGCATTACGAAAGAAGAGAGTCAAAGATGCGATCGTGAAATAGAGAGCTATCAGCTGTCCCGTCCTTTTCAAATGGGTTAATCATCGCCTGTTTTCACAGGTTCCATCTTTAGAAACATTTCGTTTTGTCAAGTTTAGGGATAGCGTCGGTTCTGAACGTACGTGTTACAAGTCGCCTGTTCCCGTTGCTCGGCACGGATTATGCACTTTGAAATATTGTCAGCCTTGTTGGTATGAGGATTCGCAGGTGAGGGGAGTGATACTGTGGTGCTTGGAACGAGACTTAGGAGACCCAGGGGATGAAGCGAGGGGCATCATAGTAGTGCCAAGTCAGGCCTTTCTCTTCGGGTGCACGCATTCAGTGAGGACAGATGTCCAACCGTTTCTTGTTCAAGGAAGTTACAGACACATTACTCAACAGGGTTATCCTTACTGCAGGGAACCTTCAAGCTTGAACTGTTGCGTGTTTCCATGTTCAAATCACTGACACGTCTCAATCGCCAGTCATAAGAACCTCCGTTGACTTATAAATAGGCAGAAGGGACATATTAACAACACTGAGAGACCGATATAAGTAATGGTCGATAACGGCGCCATGGAACGAGAGGAACTAGTCATAAACTCGAACTCAAGTCCCGTCGCAGGCTATCATGCTGTGAATCATAACAGTCTCAAAGCCCCAGAGCACGGTCAACTGCTAAGTCAGTACGTTACACGTTTGATGCATACACTGGCGGGAGGCCGTCCGTGGAAAGTAACATCATCACGGATAAGAGCAAAATAAACTGAACATCAAGACTTCGTGCCAAAAGAGCAAAAGCTTTTAAATTCTTCCGAAGGTTTCTTCATGACAAAGAAGGGGCGAAACCAACACAGGCAGTCGATGACCCAGACTCGCAATATGCCCAAGAGAGTGAGACACGATATTACACAGGATATCCTTTTGACGGAAGAACATCTGGAGAAAAGAAGACTGTTATTTTGGAGTCGCTGATAAGTGAGAAGAAGATGCCTAGGCTTTGGCTTTGAGCGATGAATGTCCCCCGTCGGACCCCGAACCTCTGGAGTCGATTGCCGATAAGGATCCCAAGGCATTACGAATGTGTCATTCCCGGACAAGAGAGAGGGATAAAACGGTCGCCTTCAGCAGATGCTGTCACGTTCCTCCGGAAGAACAAGAATATGAACTCAATTTCCGGTTAGACTATTTTCGAATTTACCTCCCATATCAACCATGGCGGAGTCGTTCAATCCAGAGTCGAAGAGCTGTAAGGGCTTTCAGACAGGCGCTCCAAAGACTGGCTCGATAAGTGGCTTGTAATTAAGACGTCAACTAATAATGATGCTGAGCGAGCAGTTTTGCCTAGTCGTGGCCCATTGTCCGAGACGGGAGTGCCCGTGGGGAACAACACAGAACGCCGCTCTTCACCATGCTCCAACAACATCCGTGGATTCAAAGAGTCAACTTGCATGTCATTTGAGGGCCGTATCGGTACCCACGAGTTCATATGCCGAGCTAGTATCCGAAATATTGCCCTATCGCATTAAAGAAGTTAGCTTGTCGCCCCCTTCAACTCCAGAAACACAGGGGTGAGTCTCGAGAAGAGTCGTATAGCCTGTCGGTTCGTGAATATGGGATTTGAGCGCGGCGTGAGACAAGGAGAAATACCAGGGGGTCTTGGTATAAGCTTGGAACAAGCGATAATAGTGCTAGCGACAAACATGGCAGAAGTCGCAAAGAACGTGTGACGGACAAACCGAGAGATGTATATGTCTACTGAGAGTCTTATTTGCGTGTTGAACAGGCAGACGATTCGTCGCATTCGAACGGGCCCCTCCGGGGGGGGGTGTATACTTACTTTCTACACTAGAAGATTCATCTCACTGTACTTCTGTCCCACTTTAGACGGTTGGAAATAAAAGGCACCCAGCGCAGAGAACCTAGCCGTCTTAGCACATGCTTTGTAACGAAGGTTCTGATGTTAATAGTATCTATGAGCGGTGGTAAGAATGGCATTCTTTCGCTTTTCCTTTTTAGTACAACTGGTCCAATTATCAGATCTAGTTGGTGGCAAGCGAATATCGAGTCATCTGGTCCAACTTTCGAAGGCGTTTATAACTCACCGCCGGAAGGGAAGTATCTGGAGGTTTTCTGCTTCGTATCAGCTGAGTATAGCACCTGCCTCCAACCACTAGTGCTGGTCCAGCTGGGCGAGATGCAGAAAGGGACTGGGCAGGACAGTGCAAGAGACAACGTGTTGATTGAACACGGCATGAAAGATCAGACACCTATGAATACAGAATCGGGGGGTTGACACACGGCTCCAATAGTTGTGGATGCAGTTTCTCCAGAAAGGGGGCTTGGAGACCAAAGTCATGCGTGCCAATCGGTAGCATGCATTGAACGTAGCCGGCCAAGAGAGCATCAGGCAAGTGTGAAGTTGACAAGTTGAACAGATTGTCATTTGTGCCCGATCTTAAAGATACTGAGCTCTACGCGTGAGCCGAAGAACATGGCTTGTACCGCTATGCTGTCAGTCCCATCCCTTTTCCTATCTTGCGAACCAATGCCTTTTTCAGATACCATTCACGGGCAAGGGAACGTGTCGTCTTGGCAAAGACGGCAGGTGAGATCCTGCCTCGTTCAACCGCCCGGCCCAACACGAAAATGGTATCCCCCATTGCCTTCTCTTCGGCCACCAGCGCATAGAGCTGATTAGCGACGACCGTGGGCGCGACTAGCAGTTCATCAATATCAGGGGCAGTCTGGCGTGACGACCCCTCGATAACAGAGTCGGCCCTTCGCAGCGCTTCCACGAGGATGTTGGCGTTGGACTGAAGCAGAGCCGACGTTTGACCGAGTGTACCTATCTCAGACTGTAATGTCGAGAAGGCAGATATCATGGCCGTACGCTGCGCCTGCAAGCCTGCCATACTGGATTCGTTCTGTTGCCTGCTACGTTGGCGTAGGGAGTGAAGTGTTTGCGCAAGTTGGTGCAGTAAGGCGTCTTTCTCGGGGTTTGGAGGTATTGGTGGAGCGGGAACGGAGGATGGCGAAGGAATGCTCAAGGTGAGAGGCTCATCGAGCAGATCTGGAGGCGGCGCTGGCTTTGCTGTTTTTTGTTGTGGCGGTAGCTGGTGTTGCAGTTGCAGCTCTTGCTGCTGTAATTGTGCCTGATATTGCCCGGCCGACTGCCATCCGGGAGGGGGTGCACCATGCTGAGGGGCGCCTTGCTGGTGGGACAGGGGAGCGACAGAACTGCTGGATTCTGCCCTTTGGACTGGCGGTTGAGCAGCAGCCTCACGACGAGGTTGGTGCTGCTGGAAGTCCCCCGTAAAGCGTGGAGACAAAGATGATAGTGGCTGCGGAGGATGCGAGGCAGCGGTCGGAGGTAGAGGTGGTGCCGAGTCATAACGGGAGTAGCTTCGGCTCTGAGACCGAAGTGGATGGTTGGTGCCATAGCCCCCGTGCATAGATACATTTTCGGCACCGGGGGGCAAAGGCGGAAGGGGAGGACCATGTCTCGCATCAATCGGTGGTGGGGGGCTTCGGTATGGAGTCTCAGGGCCGGAGGTCTTTGGCGGCGGAGGTGGAGGCCGTGGAGACCCTGTCGGTATTTGGGTCGGCGGGCGGCTGGCTGGAGGATGAGCCAGGTCAGAGGGTAGGGGCGGAAGGGGAGGAGGTGGTTGGCCATGTGACTGCGAAGGAGAAGCAACAGGTGGGGGAGGCTGTTGTTGACCTGGCTGTCGGGCGATGACGGGTGGTTCCTTGGCGAAGATGTCCCTCAAGATGGCGACGAAGTCTAGAATCGTGGATTTCTGGATTTTGGAGAGTCAGATATGAACTGAATCGGGAGGTTTTGGAGGTTGAAATGACGTACATCCCAGAAGGCGGCCCAGCCTACAAGATATGGGTGGTAGACCTGACCTTGGGGGTCTACATGCTGACCGGGCCGCACCATCATGGTTTCGGTGGGCGTCACATAGACTAGCGGGGCGTCTCGAGGGTAGGCATGAGGAACCCATATTGAGATGGGGAAGCGGTATGTTGTGCCTCTGAAGATGACGGGTATGGTGCCAGAGAGGTGGACGAGGAGTGCAGAGGCGCCATTGTCGAAGGCTAGATACGACATCAGCAGTAGTTCCAGAAGAGGCCATGATCCAAATTCGAAAGGGCATACTGTGGACATCGGTGCGCGGCGACAGGGAAGGGTAGTGGGAGAGCGCCTGTGCAATATCGTTGTAGGTGCGGTTAACATCGTGGTATTCCTGCGAAGGAGGGTGCATCAGCCAGGGAACGAAGGCAGCGGCGAGTAGGAAGGGGATTAGTTACGCTGGTGAGAACGCTGTAAAGCCAATTCAAGACATGTTGCGGGACGGGCATTGTGGTGACGAGGTAAGAGCTAAGGGCCAAGGCAGAGGAGAGCTCAGGCCAGATCAGAGGAGACGGATGTGGGAGCAGCACCGAGGGCCAGGCGGAAGCGGGGATGCGATAGGCAAAGCCCGAGTTATGAATGCATATCGCGAGGATCCCGAGGCCTAGTATGGTGTGATTCAACGGAGAGCGCGAGGGCGATTGGGTGGGGGGGACCCGATCGAGTCGGTCGCAAGACGGCAGCGACAGAACAGAGGTCGGACAGCGGAGGAGGCGGCGGCGGCGTCGATCACCTTCCGTTGGATTGGTGGTGTCGCTGAAGCACGGCCGGACGGACGGGCGGGCATGGGAGGTGGATGTGGGAGCTCGGGGATCGGTGGTTGGGCACCGGCGCATCCAGAACCGTCGACAGATGACGCATACAGGTACGTAGGTACGTGGGTAGGTACCTCAGCCTCTCAGGTAGGTCCGTAGCTTGGCCAAAGTGGGCGGGGCGTTGGTTTGTGGCACAACCCCAAAGGGGAGAGTATCCGTACGTACACTAGGCCCTCCTTTCTGCTTGCCTCTTACGCTTCACTCACCCGTAAATCATTTTGAAAGCTTGCAATCTTGGGTTGTATCATCAACCCCTGGCACCGCGGTGTACGTGGACAACCACTACTCGCTTGTAGTCTTGTATGATACACTGCACACAAACCAGCAATTCGTCTTGTCTGGGCAGGCCAGTGGAAGCAGAGTTTAGATCATTGACAGCCATGCAGCCAGCATCCCAGACCATGCTCAATGTTGCGCCACGGAAGCAGAGTAACGTAGAGAAAATAACTGAACGATGGCGGCGATAGACATCAAGGGAATCTCGAAAAGACTCGTAGACCATACCGGCGCGATGATACAAGGATCCCGAGATTGTGAAGAGGAAGGAAGGTAAAGGAAATGGAAGAAAAAAAATCAACATGACATAAGAACAAACTAGGTACTCTGAAAGGTAGATCGCCCGTACCTTGCATGCGACAATTTGCCCCGTTGCAGTTTGGCTTCTGGCCGTTTTTCTATCTGCTGCATAGCCGCTGGTCCGCGGCTGGCGTCGGAGCTGCAACTCGTCTCGCTTTCTCATTGTCAATTCCTCATAAATGGATATGGTTGAAGAGTGGCGAGAAGTCGGAAACTAATCTGGCTCTAGTCTGCCTAGTATGAGTTCTTGCTAACTTTAGTCCGACCGAGGCCGGACAATTGCTCCGCTGGCATCTGACAGGTACCAGCCTGGAAGTTGCAAGAGTAGCGGAAAGCTTTGGAGCCTTGATTCGGACTGGTTGGCCAAGTACCCAAGGAGAGCAGAGGTCATGCAAGAATCGGCTGAGAAATCAACACTTGCTTCGACTCCAGTCGCACTTTGTCAGCAACTTCAAGCAAAGCGCCTTCGTCCCAAATGTCCTTCAAAGGCACCGAGTACCCCGCTACTACAGGATGTGTACCGCCAACTAGGTAGGTATAATATTACCTAAAGGCGCCTCAACGAGGTATGTTTCGAATCGCGCGGTCCAGCCCCTCCAAACACGCCGCGGAACCACTCAGCTCTGCTAGCCAGGTATAGCCCAGTTTCCGCCGTGTCATAAGTCATCCGTTGTGTACATGCCGTTTTCAAGTGCGGATTTTCGCTCGAGGGAACACCCCGGAAACTTTCCTTCTATTCGATCCCACATAGCCGAACGAGGACCGTTGCGCACATTTATAACACAAACCCCACTCACTCACTCACTCAGTCTCTCTCTCTTTACCACCGCCGCTGCTGTCGCTGCTCTCAACTCTTCTGTCACAGTCATCATTAGTTCTGGCAAAACAAAGCAAAAGAGTTTTCCTAACCTGGTTCGCATCTTCCCCATCGAATGCTCGCAGTTGCAGGGATCTTTCGCACGGCTGAGGAGTATTCCAGCTTCATCTGGGTACTCCTTGCGTCAGGACCTTATTGAATACTGTCTACTGCATCGCTCGCAAACCATAACTCTTCAGACACCAATATCCATTGCTCTCAACCAACTGCCCTTGAACAAGATCTTGCTTTACACACCTCAAACTCGCCTCCAATCGAAGCAAGCTGCCATACACAATCAGCGGCATATCCATAATGCTCCCTCCCGTCCCCGTTTTGTCCGACTATGGAATCTCCCCGACCCATGGATTCTTGCCGGACGTTCTTCCGTTGACTCGACTGCCAGATCCCTACTATAACAAGTGGGAGGCCGTTGTTGCCAACCTCCAGGCACTTGTCCTTAGCCGTCGGCTTCGCCCGGTTGTCGACCGGTTGCCTGTCCTCTCCACCATCGGTCTGGAACATGACGCAGAATGGCGGAGGGCGTATTCCCTGTTGTGCTTCATGGCACACGCCTACATCTGGGGTGGCGACGAGCCATGTGAGCAGTTGCCGCCGGCCATCACCGTGCCCCTCCTGAAGGTTTCCGACCACCTTGAGCTGCCTCCGGTTGCCACCTACGCCGCTTTGTGCCTATGGAACTTCAAGCCTCTATTTGTCGATGAGGATATCGACAATCTTGAAAACATCGCCACTCTCAACACGTTCACCGGTTCTCTTGACGAGTCATGGTTCTATCTGGTCTCGGTCGCTATCGAGGCCCGCGGCGGTCCCATCATCCCCCTGATGCTGACGGCCGTAGCCGCCGCCCGCCAAGGAGATGCCGCTACGGTTACTCGTTGCTTGCGCACATTTGCTGAGCGCCTCACCGACTTGACCAACATTCTGCAACGCATGCACGAGAGTTGCGACCCCAACATCTTTTACAACCGCATTCGCACCTTCCTCGCAGGGAGTAAGAACATGGCCGAAGCCGGTCTCCCCGATGGCGTAAACTACGACGACGGGTCTGGAAAAGAAGACTACCGTCAGTATAGTGGCGGTAGCAACGCCCAGAGCAGTCTTATCCAGTTCTTTGACGTCATTCTCGGTATCGACCACCGACCAACCGGAGAGAAGCGGGATCCTTCAACCGAGTCGGAACGGGAGTCTCGGGCTCCGGTACCGCGCCATAACTTCATCATGGAAATGCGCCGGTACATGCCTGGACCCCATGCGCGCTTTCTCAAGGATGTTTCCGGCGTTGCCAACATTCGCGAGTTTGTCGAGTCTCGCAAAGACGACCGCAATCTGTGCCTGGCCTATGACGCTTGCCTCGCCATGTTGAGTGCATTTCGCGACAAGCACATCGCTATTGTCACTCGCTACATCATCTTGCCATCGCGCGAGGTGCGCGCTCGCAGCAGGTCGAGGAGCCCCGAGGCGGCACGTCAGCGTCTCAACTTAGCCACCGCCTCGCGACAGCGCCAATCCGCCCAGGGTGAGAATATGGACGCTGCTGGAGGCAAGAAGAACCTCAAGGGCACAGGAGGGACCGCACTCATCCCATTCTTGAAACAGGCGCGAGATGAGACCGGCGAGCCCGCTATCGAGGAGTGGACCCGTCGCTTCATGAGTAGGACTGTTAAAGCCGAGGGCAAGGGTGATTTCTTCCTAGGCAAGCCCGGCCAGCCTGGCCACAAGGTTGAAGTTGAGGTCAGCGGCTTGGCTGGCACTTGGACGGTCGATGACGATGTCGGTGGCATTTGTCATTACTGATGCAACGGCGAGAATGATAGAGATGCCCGTTGAAGGGAGCCATGTTGGCGTGAAACCCAACATGCATTAGAGCCGGGTGCATTTTAGTGTCTCTATAGGACCTTTATTTTAGAGCAAGGGTCGCCGTTTGCCTGATACCAGAAGACCCGTGTCTACTGTTCTGTAACACATTAGAATGCCCTGCTTGTGTCTTACATCCTTCTGCATGTGTTCTTCGTTGTGCGAGAGTCAAGGCAATGATGTGAATCGAAGCAAATTGTATTGGTATGGGCGACGTATTTCTCTTGGGCTTATGGTCCTGTGAGCTGGCATTGCCAGTATAACGGGTTCAAGGAGATGCAGGCAGCACCAGAGGCACATGCTGAGGCCGTGGGCCAGGAGCTAGCGCTACATTGAGCCCAAATAGGCACCGTGGATGCAGCTAATGTCGAGTATGTGGGTATTGTTGATGAACTTGGGTGAGAAACTGACGTCGTTGATAATAGTCGCAAGCTGGTACTCGCGCTTGTCTTTGAAGATGTTCCTGAATTAGACGAAGTCGATGCCGAGGGGTTGGTGTCGTAGACACATTGCCAATAATATGTACCAACACATGAGCAGGATTTCGTAAGTAGTGGTGGGGATCTACTAAGCTTACAGTCGGTCACATATCTGCAGTAATACCCGGAAGAGAACTTTGAGATAGATTAGCCAGGACCTGCTGTTGAGACAACAGTGGAAAACGCCAGACCTAGACCTTCTTTGGTACCTCTTTTAATACTGTCACATTGATCGTTCGGCCCCGCTGCCTCCGTGGACTGCGATGGCTCCCACTCTGTGATGGTCGGCATCATCAGAACGGCGACAACCTGATCGAGCTGAAAGACAGGTTTGGGTTATCCGCATTCACAAACCAGTCGAACCTCCACTGGCATTCGCCCTGAAGCTTTGCAGGCAGGACAGAGCACTTGCTGTGGCTTGAGACACCACCATAGCGAGCACCGGGAAACTGAACCCCAAAATCGTTTGCGCAGCCGTCGAAGATCCCGAAGCCACCGCTAGGTATCATGATGTCGAAGTGGTTACTGCCTTGATCACCACCTAGAAACTTTATCAACAACCAACCAGAAACTGGGATTGATTCGCAGCCTTACCAGTGTTGGTTAACTGCACTACTATGATCTTGCCTTTGTTCTTGCAGGACGTGAATGTGATGCCGGTCCTAGTATCAGTGCAGGGGAATGGTCAAGGGCCCACTGCTTGATCTCACGTTTAGCAGCCGCAACATTAACTGGCCTCAGTGCCGCCACTGAAGGCTGTAGCTGCCAACCTGAAGGAGACAATGTCATTGACGGCCCAGGGGGCTTGGTTGGTGCATGTGTAGGCACAGTCGTTGTTTGCGTCAGGGCTCAAGCGAGAATCGTTCTTGTCGCAGGTTAGGACTGGCCGGTTGACGGATGCCTTTCCGGGTCATGCGCAAGATGGCTTGCAGCAGTCCCAATATCTTGATCGTGTCGAGCTGGCTGTCTCTTTGAGCAAGATGCGAAGCGAGATTAGCTGCCAACCTGGTGGATTTGCCAGTACCCGACGCCGCCATGGTAACTGTAAGGAGGCCCATGACCGCAACAAGGCTCTTTGCGAGGATTCATATACGGGTACCGCATATTTATACTGGTCACAATGCAGAACGGCCTCGGTATCACAAAACCTGTCCGTACCCACCCGACTCTCAACAACTCTCCTGCATAAAAAGGTACTCGACAGTTGGGTCCAGTTGACGAGGAAGAGAATGCGGCGATACGGTTCTGATAAGCGTATCTGGGCATGTTGCACGAAGCATGTCAAACCCGGTCCTGCAGGATATCCTTTGCACATGGTGCATATCGGCGCTGCGCATCCGTATAGCAATCTTGCAGCGTTCGGATTCTGGCATTCTCCGGGAATCAAGGAACCAGCCGGGAGAGCAACAAGAGTGTCGACACAAACCTCAATATACTACCTACAGACGGTTAGTCCAAAGCCATGAACCGGGAATCCGGACAGTACAGCCGGCTGCTGTGACAAAGGAATATGAACTTGAGAGCGAACTGCATCCCGTTCCGCTGCCTGATATTTGACCACTTGACCATGTTGGTTCCAACTGATAAGCATCAAAAACAGGCGTGTTGGGCCAACTGAATAAGAGAGCGTGAAGCGAGTACAGGTGTTCAAGGATGACCCAACGCCGCGGCATGTACTAGATGCAATCTGTACTTGAGACGCAGGATGATGGTGTAGGTAGGTAGGTAGGTAGGTATAAGTGGTATGCAACGACCCGGTGGTTATAGGTAGTATCATAGCCACTTAGTCATCACACCACGTGACCCTAGAGCTTGTGTGGGGCTGTTGCCATTGGCGAGCAATGTACGCTCAGCGCCCACCAGCCTACTATGTAAGTAGTACCTCTGTACCAAGAGAGACTAGCGCGTCGCCCCCTTGCCGCGTTCTGAGTTCACTCAAGCCTCCCGACCTGTCTTGTCTGTCTGCCTCCTGCCTCCGGACGGGATTTTGGGAAGCGGGAGAAAAAAAAACCACCATCCAACGAGGCTGATTGTTTATCTCGCCTACCCATCACCACCTCTTACCGCCGTCGCATCATCATTCGACAACGTCCCGCCGACCGGCATTGAAAACTCACGGCTGGCCTTGATTCCATTTCCCCCTTGCGAATGCTCCGACCGAGCTGAAGAGGCAAAATCGCCTGGGCTCTGCGTCGTGATTGTTAATCATCATCGTGGTCTTCCACCTCTTGCCACCTACCCCCCAATCGATCGCAACCCCCGCCTCCAGTCGCACCTTCATCATTGACACGCGGAAGGCAGACGTCACAAATTTCGAACACGAGTCAATCACCAAACCCTACTGTCGTGCACAACAGACCGTATAGACGCGCGCCGTTGACACCAACTGCAAAAATGGCCGACGTCTACGACGAATACGACTACGATGGCTACGTTGAAGAAGACGACACCAGCATCACGCCAGAGGACTGCTGGACTGTCATCTCCTCGTTCTTCGAGTCAAAGGGTCTGGTTTCTCAGCAGGTTGACTCTTTCGACGAGTTTACCTCTTCTACAGTCCAGGAACTCATCGACGAGTACTCCCAAATCACTCTAGACCAGCCGAACCCCATGTCCGACAGTGACAAGGTTATTGCCCTGCGTCGATATGAAGTCAAGTTTGGCACTGTCATGGTCTCCCGACCCTCCATTACCGAAGCTGACGGAAAAGTCACAACGCTACTCCCATACGAGTGTCGTGATCGAAACCTCACCTACGCCAGTCCCCTCTACGTCAAGATCACCAAGAAGGTCTCGATTGCGGTAGAGAAACCCATCCCGCTGAACGAACTTGACGAGGAGCAGCAGGACGAGCTTGCCAACACTGGCGAACATCCCACCAAGCTTGAGTGGGAAGAGGAGGAAAGTGGCGAGGACTATGGCGCCGACAAGAACAAGTCTGACGACATGAAGGACATGATCTTCATTGGAAGGATGCCCATCATGGTCAAGTCCAAGATTTGCCACTTGAGCAGTGAGCAAGAAGACGATTTGTTCATGCTGAACGAGTGTCCCTACGACCAGGGAGGCTACTTCATCATCAATGGAAGCGAGAAGGTTCTCATCGCACAGGAACGATCGGCCGCCAACATCGTGCAAGTCTTCAAGAAGGCTCAGCCAAGTCCTTATTCCTACACAGCGGAGATTCGCAGTGCTCTCGAGAAGGGCTCACGACTCATTTCCAGCATGATGCTGAAGCTTTACAGCAAGGGCGACGCAGCGAAGGGCGGATATGGCCAGACTATTCACTGCAGCCTGCCCTACGTTAAGGCTGATCTGCCGATTGCTATTGTCTTCCGAGCGCTGGGCGTGGTTTCCGACGAGGATATCCTCAATCATATTTGCTACGACCGGAACGATAGCCAGATGCTCGAGATGCTGCGACCATGCATCGAGGAGGCATTTTGTATCCAAGACAGGGAGGTTGCTCTCGACTTCATCGGCAAGCGAGGCAGCAACCACAACATTCCGAGAGAAAAGCGTGTCAGGACAGCCAAGGACATTCTTCAGAAAGAAACTCTGCCGCATATCTCACAGAGCGAAGGCAGCGAGACGCGGAAAGCGTTCTTCCTGGGCTACATGGTTCACAAGCTGCTCCAGTGCGCGTTGGGCCGACGTGATACCGATGATCGTGATCACTTTGGCAAGAAGCGTCTCGATCTCGCGGGTCCCCTGCTCGCTAAGCTCTTCCGCAATATCGTTCGCCGCATGAACCAGGAACTGTCTGGTCATCTCAAGCGCTGCGTTGAGTCGAACCGGCAGTTCAGTCTTACCCTTGGCGTCAAGCCCCAGACTCTTTCCAACGGGTTGAAGTACTCTCTGGCCACAGGTAACTGGGGAGACCAGAAAAAAGCTATGAGTTCAACGGCCGGCGTGTCTCAGGTGTTGAATCGGTATACTTTTGCATCCACTCTGTCCCATCTTCGTCGTACAAACACGCCTATTGGCCGTGACGGCAAGCTGGCGAAACCCCGACAACTGCACAACACCCATTGGGGATTGGTGTGCCCTGCCGAAACCCCGGAAGGCCAAGCCTGTGGTCTCGTCAAGAACCTGTCGCTCATGTGCTACGTCAGTGTAGGCACACCCGCTGAGCCTATCATCGACTACATGATCCAACGAGGCATGGAAGTCCTTGAGGAGTACGAGCCGCTAAGATATCCCAACGCAACCAAGGTCTTTCTCAATGGCGTCTGGGTCGGCGTTCATCAAGACCCGAGAATCTTGGTACCTGACGTTCAGGGTACCCGTCGGCGAAACGTCATTTCTCATGAGGTATCTCTTGTCCGTGACATCCGAGACCGCGAGTTCAAGATCTTCTCCGACGCTGGCAGAGTCATGAGACCCGTATTCGTCGTGGAGCAAGGTGCGAACGGCATAGTACCCCAGGGCTCGCTTGTGCTGCAAAAGGCAACGGTCAACGAGATGCGCGACCAGCAAGAGAACCCGCCGGACAACCCAGCCGACAAGATCACATGGGAATCACTTGCTCACAGCGGAGTCATTGAGTACCTCGACGCCGAAGAGGAGGAGACGGCCATGATTTGCATGACGCCCGAGGACCTGGAGATCTATCGGCTGCAAAAGCAAGGCCAAGTGGTCGAGGACAACGCAGATGGCCCCAACAGTCGTCTGAAGACCAAAATCAACCCCACAACTCACATGTATACCCATTGCGAAATTCACCCTAGTATGCTGCTGGGCATCTGCGCTAGTATCATTCCCTTCCCCGATCATAACCAGGTGCGTAACCAACTGTTGGTCTTCTACTATTGCATAAGCTAACGGTGACCCAGTCGCCTCGTAACACCTACCAGTCTGCCATGGGCAAGCAAGCCATGGGCTTTTTCCTGACCAACTACTCGCGCAGAATGGACACCATGGCCAACATTCTCTACTATCCTCAAAAGCCACTCGCTACTACCCGATCCATGGAGTTTTTGAAGTTCAGAGAATTGCCGGCCGGTCAAAATGCCATCGTCGCCATTGCCTGTTACTCGGGCTACAACCAGGAAGATTCCGTGATTATGAATCAGAGCAGCATCGATCGTGGCCTGTTCAGAAGTTTGTTCTTCCGATCCTACACGGATTGCGAGAAGCGTGTGGGAATCAACCTGGTCGAGCAGTTTGAGAAGCCATTCAGAAGCGACACGTTGCGTCTGAAACACGGCACATATGACAAGCTGGACGACGATGGTATCGTGGCCCCCGGCGTCCGTGTCTCAGGAGAAGACATCATCATCGGAAAGACGTCGCCCATCAGTCCGGACAACGCAGAACTTGGCCAACGGACAACCCAACACGTTAAGCGTGACGCGTCTACTCCTCTTAGAAGCACTGAAAACGGTATCGTGGACCAGGTCATCGTCACTACTAACCAAGACGGTCTTCGTTACGTCAAGGTCCGTGTTAGGACAACCAAGATTCCGCAGATTGGTGACAAGTTCGCGTCGCGTCACGGTCAGAAGGGTACCATTGGTGTTACCTACCGACAGGAGGATATGCCCTTCACCGCCGAGGGCATTACGCCGGACATCATTATCAATCCCCACGCCATTCCGTCTCGTATGACCATTGCTCACTTGATTGAGTGTCTGCTCAGTAAGGTTTCGACCCTGAAGGGCATGGAGGGTGATGCCACCCCCTTCACGGACGTGACAGTGGATTCAGTATCACAACTTCTCCGGGATCAGGGATATCAGTCGCGAGGGTTTGAGATCATGTACAACGGTCACACTGGACGCAAGCTGCGAGCTCAGGTCTTCTTTGGACCGACATACTACCAGCGCCTGCGTCACATGGTCGATGACAAGATTCATGCTCGTGCTCGTGGCCCCGTTCAAATCATGACCAGACAGCCAGTGGAGGGTCGTGCACGTGACGGTGGTTTGCGTTTCGGAGAGATGGAGCGTGATTGTATGATTGCTCACGGTGCTGCATCCTTCCTGAAGGAGAGACTCTTCGAAGTCTCTGATGCCTTCCGAGTACATGTTTGCGAGATTTGCGGCTTGATGACGCCTATCGCGTAAGCCTTCCCTTTCCGTACATCCTTCCATGCCGCAGAGCAGTGCGCTAACCAGAGAACAGAAACCTCTCGAAGCAGTCATTTGAGTGCCGGCCATGCAAGAACAAGACGAAGATTGCGCAGATTCACATTCCGTACGCGGCGAAACTTCTCTTTCAGGAGCTGCAGTCGATGAACATTGCAGCTCGCATGTTCACCAACAGATCCGGAGTCTCCATCAGGTAAAAAGGGTTTCTGGCATGAGGAGATTGGGCACTGAAGACGGGTTCTTGCAAGAAAGGCTGCAACGTGCGAGATCGGACGGATCTAAACAGGCAGCGGCGGAAGTTTTCTAGGTGATTGCATTCGGCGTCTTGGAGGCTGGGAAACAGTTCTGGCCACCCGAGCCATTTTATCGGCGGGCGGTAGAATGGCAGATGGACGCCTCTATGTGTGTCTTGCACTAATGATATGTACCATCACAAGGCGCAAAATAGGATAGATAGAACAGGCATTCAACACGAAAAGGATGCTCGATGCCTCTAACTTTCGATATCGTAGTAAAGTGAGAATACCCATACATATACATTATTGCAATCCTCAACTCTATGACTGCTCTGCATATCGGTTGTCTCTGGTATCGAGAGTGCCAGAGGCCAACACGACGGCGGATTAAGCAGGTTGCAATGTAAGTGGCCTGGGATGGTGAGGCATGAGCAAGCTGGTAGTAGCAATCGTGTTTGGAGCCGATATTAGTCGGTGTGTCCACTTCGTCTCTCCGCCTGGGTCGAACTGTTGGGTATCTCGGTGTCCTGCTTCTTATTCCTACTTCGGGCCATCCACTCCCCATATCCTACATTATGCCGTTTGTTTTATAGGAGGCCCGATTTGCCGCCGGTCAACACGCCAGCATCGTCACCGGAGTAATAACATATGGTCTGTCAGGGCCGTTGCTACCGGCCTGTACCGTCGGGTGGTATGGGCGCAGTCACATCTCGGACCGTCTGCTCTCGTTTGTACTCTTCTTCGAGAGCGCGTTGCATGTCGAAGTCGAGTTGGCGCTCTCGTTTGATGCGCTGTTGCTCGATGTCGCGAACAACTCCTTGGTGCATGGCCTGCAAGGTCCTTGGTCAGCTACTTTTTGGGGGGAAAGGGCGGGGGTCCTTCGTATGGAGAAGTGCATGCCTCTTTCTCAAACTTTTGCTGGAAATGCACCACGACAATGGTGCTGGCAGCAAAGAGCGACGTCGCCGCAAGGGTGAGTTTCGATGCCCGGGACATAATAGTCAACCACAACTGTCCTTGTGTTTGGTCTTCAAATCCGATGACAGTCCAATCGTTGCGCAGTTCGAGAGCGGCAGCCTTGACATCTGTCGTCAAAGTGGTCTTTCGTCGGGGTTTGCGCCTCGTTCCCAAGGAGCATCTGCCCGCCGGGTCAGTTCTGAGACCAGTGGACACTCGGAGGCTGCAAGGCACTGAGAACGTAACCAGGTACTAGGTCACTGTTGGTGGCTCTGGATCGGTTAGCTGCATATGCTCTGCCTGGAGCGTATACTTATCTCATTGTCAGCTACTTAGGTACCGAGGTAACGTGTAGGATGAGGTACCTACTTTTGGTGGGTCCTGACCAGTTCTTGTTCCACTCTGACGCTGCGCGGGTGGCCGAAGGTGTAATGTACCTAGGTACCCACGTACAGTGCCCAATGCCTTACAGGGGTGCACTGTGATCTTAGCGTATCGACACCGACGCACCTCATCCTACCAACTGGAGCTGCATCTCCCACTGATTGTGTTCGTCGACAACTACAAGCTATCGACACCTGCCTCCGATTTGTCTTGCTCTCCTCGCGACGTCCAAGGACCAGCATTTCGAAACCTCTTCCTTCACCCGACGTCGATTTCTTTATACACTCGCCAGTTCACCTACGAAGATCCTTTACAATGGTCAGGATGCCTGATGCGAACACAAAACGTCATCCTTCTGGCGGGCAGCATGCTGACTTGATGCTCTACAGTCGGCTCAGAACTCGGCCGGTATCCAGACCCTTCTGGACGTACGTATCCCTTGTGGCAGGCTATTCCATGGGCCTTGGTGTTAACTTGAGGGACGCAGGCGGAGAGAGAAGCCTCTAAGATTGTCCAGAAAGGTATGTTACTCGCGGGAGACATGCTGATTGAAGCTCACACATACTAACAAATGCGCTCACAGCTCGAGAGTGTAGGTCCCCAGAATAGAACCAAGCCGGCAGCATGTTACTACATACTCACGCCGTATCCCTTAGTCCGCACAAAGAGGGTGAAGGAAGCCCGCGACGAAGCCAAGAAGGAAATTGAAACATACCGCAACTCTAAGGAGGAAGAGTTCAAGAAGTTCGAGTCCGAGGTACAATACTCGTTTTTCATTAAGCGGTGGCAACAGGAATGGAACACTGACGAGTCCCTGTAGCACTCCCAAGGAAACAAAGCAGCCGAGGACGAGGCGAACAAGGAGGCCGAGGGGAAGATCAAAGAGATTAAGGATGCTGGAAAGAAGAGCCAGGACAAGGTTGTCGCTGATCTTTTGAAGGCTGTTTTCGAGGTCAAGCCCGTTGCGCCAAGTGCCGCATAAACAAATCTCAACCTGCTGCATGGCATCCGAACATACTTGAAGTGCGAGGCCAGAACCACGGTATATCTCTAGAGTAAACACAAAGGAAGTCAGTGGTCTTACGGAAAGGTCGCAGATACATATCTAGGTGGACACGGGTGTAAGAAAGCAGTCAAAAAGCCCGATGCGACGATGGCTTTACCAACTGGATTGCCCAGAACTCCGGCGGCGGCGCCCCTCACTTTGATCCGGTGGGGACTATAGTAGTAGCTGTAGAATTACACCTAGCTGACCTGAATCCCTTCCAATTTCCGTTTTCTATTGTAAGAAGTCCATGAGCGTTGTGAGCATATCCGCGAGGTCTTTATGCTCTGGCCTATCTAGGTCAAGGTCACGTCGGTACTCCTCCAGCGTCGCCTTGATGGCCGCCAGCCCTTTGCCGTCTGCGGCCAATAGTCTCTGTACTTTTTTCCTCGCACCAGCATCCTCGGCAATAAGCCACGCTAAGATCACGTCGATATTCCAGACGCTGTAAAGACCTTCGTCTATTCTCCTCAGAAACCATTCGCCCTCCGAGGCCTCAGCCTCTTCGGCACTCATGCGACTTCGGTCCTGTCGGATCTTCCTGTCCTGCGCATCGAGCTTGGATGTGTATCTTTTTCTGCACTCGTAGAGTCGATCAAGCTTTTCGTAGTCCTTTTCAACAAACTTTGCCAATGTACGGATTCTCTCGGCAGAATTGGCAGGCAGAAAACGCAGCAAGGACCTGAATATGTCGAAAAGGCTCTCCATCATCACCCGCTGCTGCTGCGTTGTCTTTTTGAAGGTGGAGAAAAGCAGCTTCAAGCCCCCGGCATCCACCACCTTCCGACAAAGGTCACCGGTCATATCGTCGTTGACACTATGCACAAGAAGACGCATCGCTGGCTGTTTGCTCATCTTTCCTTCCTTGAGCATGATCAGGCACAGCTCGATACCTTCGGCCTCAAGGAACTTCCTTTTGCCTTCTGGCTCGTCTACGATGCAAACGAGCGCGTTGAAAAGATTCTCCATAAACTCTTCCTCTTCGCCTCCTTTCTCGGGGTCGCGTTTACGATACGCCGACACCAGCTGCAGCAAGACATCGACGGCATCCATTTCAGCTAACCTCTGCCGTGTCACCGGTGAAGCGTTCGCGATTATGTCCAGGAGCTCCGTAGAGTACTGCTTGTTTTGAGACACCGGGAATTCCTTGCGTTGTGCCCTTTCAAGGAGCCATTTGACCAGCGTTGTGTTCTGTCCCACCCTTTCCGCGTTTGCCGTCTTGGAAAGCAAATTCTCTACGACTCCAAGAGCGTGGTAGACGCCGTTGCGGTCTGATTCGTCACTCTCGTTTAGACGGGAGAAGTTCGATACAAGTAGGCCGATCAAGTCTGCATCCAAAAGCGCATCAACAAGAGAGTCCCAGTCCTCGTCGGCTGCGCTGACGTCCTCATCAATGAGCTCGCCGATGATTTCGATAGCGTCGATAGCTATGTCCGTGTTTTCGTGGGCCAGCAAGCCGACCAGGCTCGCAACACATCCCAGCTTTACGAAATGTGGGTATAAGTCGGGGTGTTCCGCTAAGATAGATAGGTCCTTGATAGCGGTGTCGAGATCAGCTTCGCTCTCGATGAACTTTTGAGGATCATCGGCAAACTTTGCGCGTAGCTCAGCGTTTTTCGTGATGCGCTTTTCGAAGTTGAGGGCCGTTTTTCGAACCCAGCCAGCGTCGATCTTTTCGGGGGCAGCAGATTCCTCACCGCGGCCGTCCACGTAGTCGAGTATCTCGGATTCCTGCTGTGTGATCCCTCCGCCAAAAAACCGGCCTTCTTCGTCGTCGGGGGGCATTTCGGGTCCATAGTCGCCGTCCTCGTTGTCTCCGGGTGCAAGTGTCGGTCCGACAGCGACACCATCGTCGTCTTCTGCTGCATCATCTGCGCTCGCATGTCGACTGACGGCATCAGCTGCGCTCAGCTTGGCTGACTTGTATATTTCATCTTCTTCCTATTAGCCTGACTGTTGCTGCTCCAGAACAGCGTCAGAGTGGCAAACAGAGCAACTCACTGGGATCTCGTACTACGTCAATCTTCCTCTTTCCAGCGCCGCCAGCCTTTTGAGACTAGTCAGCAAGGGACTGCGAAGCGCGAGCGGACAAATGAACTCACCCTAAATAATTCTGCGACGTCAGACATATTGACGCTTTCTAGGACTCGGGGTCGAGAGTAGCTGGCTCGAGAGGTGGTGAAGTCGGCGGATGTTGTTGATGCGCCATCTGAAGCTAGCCCAGCAGCTTTTGATCCTTACGGGTACTACTCAGAGAGCTTTCGGGTTGCACCTCTTTACTAGCTTGGCCCAAGGTCCACTTCTGCAACTTTAGGTGGTGGGGTCTCTGCCTGCAAAACTGGACATGTACGGACTGTAGCGCTTCAAGTCTCTGAAGGCAGTCAAGTAGGGAGGTACTGGTAGATAACTATGGATATATAGGTATACTGCATACAGTGTTACTGTATAAACTTCTATAGTGTATGCAATAGTGACTGTTCCGATCTCGGAACTGTCGACGACTTCCGCTTTCGGAAACAATTCCATATTTGTTATGTCCCCATACGCTACTGTCGATGGCTTGGCCGTCTGCCTGCCTGCCTGCCAGCCTGCCAGGAGGTGATTGAAGATATAAACAAACCCTCTATCGATCGCCCCTTACAGTGTAACCTGTTATAGTTCCCCTGCCAATTCACACACTACACTAAGTCGCCAAAATGCCGCAGACCGTAGTGCTCATCCGCCATGCGCAAGCCTTGCACAACGTCGATCATAAGTGATCCCTACGTCAATTACTCTTGAGCACGCCAATGTCTAATTTAACAGCACAGGACTGGAACATTCATGACCCCGACTTGTCTTCGCTGGGCTTAGAGCAGTGCCAAGAGCTGAGGGATCATTTGCTGCAACGCTTCGGCGATGAGACGGATGCTCTCATCATCGTTAGCCCAATGAGACGGACGATACAGACCGCTCTCTTGTCTCTAGACTGGTTGATCAAAAAGGGTGTGCGCATCCAGGCCGATGCACGATGGCAAGGTAAAATTTGAAAGATGGTCGAGCCGCGAGACATTCCTCCAAGGGAGAGTGTGCTCGGAGAACATTTTGCTAATGTTCATCAGAGAACTCGGCGAAACCTTGTGACACGGGCAGCAGCATCGCCAACCTGGAGGCTGAGTTTCCCAGTGTCGACTTTTCCACCGTAGATCGTGTATACCCAGATAAGACTTCTCTTGCTGGAGCCGAATATGCATTTACGAAAGAAGCCATCTTGAGGCGCGCTCGGGAGGGGGTTTGTAGCATTCGCGAGCACAAGGAAAAACTCATATTTGTCGTCTCCCATTCCGGTTTCTTGCGCCTTGGTGTAACGGGATACTGGTTCTTCAACGGCGACTATAGAATGTTCGAGCTGGATGAAGACGAAAGAACTGACCAGCCGCCGAAGCTTAGGCAGCTAAAATCGACGCTCAGCGGCGGGCTCGGCAAGTCTTGGACTGATCCCGTAGCCATTGGTTCTGGATTGCCAGCTCCCGAAACATCTCCTGAGGGCAAAATCTGCAGCTAGTGTAGCCCCTTGTAGATATTGAATAATTCGCTGCTGTAAAGCATATGATGTTATTGTGGGAGTCGTAAATATGACTACATCGAACCTTTTAATACAGGAAAGGCGCTCTCGCAACTACAACCACATAAAATGCTTTCATTCGACAGATTCCTCTGAGCTAGCCGGCCCCTGAGGCGGTATGTCTCTCTCACCTGGAAAGGAAGCTCTGGAAGGCGGACTGGTCGATAACCACATTCCCAACGGCACGTAGACGCTTACGACCAGCCTTCTGCTTCTCCAGCAGCTTCTTTCGGCGCGTAATATCAGCAGCATGGAGCTTTGCGAGCACATCCTTTCGGAAGGGTTTGATGGTTTCGCGGGCAACAATGCGTTTTCCAGCTACCGCCTGAATGACAACCTCTGGGGAAATATACGTGTCAGGCCACCACTGTAAGTCACACAATATAACGGAGCGATGCTTACCAAACATTTGCCGATCGACGTGTTCCTTGAACTTGGTTACCCATTGCCTGCCAAGGCGCTCGGCCTGGGAGGTGTGTATGACACGGCAGATTGCATCAACAGGCTGTTTATTGACAAGAAGTTGCAGCTTTGTAAGCTGACTCGCTCGCCAACCAGAATCCTCGTAGTCCAACGTTGCATACCCCTTGCTGCCCCAGGTGTCAGTGCAAGACCGCAACCATTCAACATCGCGGTAACTTACGTGGCGCCCTTCAATTTACCAAACAGATCGTCAACCAGTTGAGCCGCAGGTATGTCGTACTTCAGAATCACCTGTGTAGCGTGGAAGAACTCGAAACTCTTCTGTTCCCCGCGCACACTTTCGCAAAGCTCTATAACTCGGCCCAGATACTCCTCTGGAAGAGTGATTGTGGCTGTTACAAAGCTATATAGGGTTAGTGGCGAGAACGGCGACAAGGTACGTGGAAGGATCAGTGAACGTACGGCTCGTATACGGTCGCGCCACGCATCCGGTGTTCATCCTGGCTAGGAAATTCGGCCGGGTTTTGGTATATCGTCTCTGAGCCATCGGCCCATTCGACTTTGGTTGGCACAGTCGGGTCGGTGATGATAATGCTGGCGCCGTGTTCTTGCTTCAGTCGATCTTGGAAGACAGAACAGTGTAAGCTACCGAGGAAACCCAGTCGCCAACCCGCTCCCAATGCCTCAGAATAATCCTTCTGCAAGGTAACACTTCTATCGTTGAGAACCAGCTGACTTATACTGTCTGCGAGGCGTGTATAGTCACCCTGATCAGTGGGAAACGCTGCGACGAAAACCATTGGCTTGGGTTCTTCGAAGCCCAGATAAGGCTTAACTACGTCCTCCGACCCAACGGTTGTGAATGTGTCGCCAAGTTTCGCATCCTGGATGCGTTTCATTCCGGGATTGAAGTAGATGTAGCCAACCTGTCCAGCTCGAAGAACACTCTGTGGAACAGCGTTTGGATACTGTATACCAACCTCGCCAACGGTGTATCTGTGACCAGTTGCGAACGAGGTGAGGTTATCACCGGCCTTAACCTGTCCGTCAAAGACACGGACAAGAAGAATGACACCCCGAAAGTTATCGTACCACGAATCCACCAGCAGTACCCGCAAGGGCTTAGAAATGTCACCGACAGGATGAGGTACCCGCTCCACGACCACGGGCAGGATGTTGGCCACATTCTTGCCAGTCTTGGCTGATACGAGAACAGCCGAAGAGGGTTCAAGCTCGAACGATGTTTGCATCTGCTCCAGAACCCGGGGCACATCGGCAGAAGGCATGTCTATCTTATTGACGACAGGAATCAGAGCCAGATCCTGAGCAAACGCGAGGTGGAAGTTGGAGACGGTTTGGGCCTGTATGCCCTGGCTGGCATCGACCAGCAGCAGTGCACCACCGCAACTGGCATAGGACCGCGTTACTTCGGCTCGGAAGTCGACATGACCAGGGGTATCGACAAGATGCAACAAATAATCATCTCCTTTGTAATTGTATATCATGGTACAGGTCTGGGCCTTGACTGTGATGCCTCGCTCGCGTTCGACGTCTAGCTTGTCCTGTGGAGGGAGGCTTCGGTCAGCTTCTCAGCCTCATTCGCTTGCAGATAGAACGGCGTAACCACAGGGCACCACTCACAAGAATCTGCTTGTTCGCATCGCTAGCGGATATAGTGCCGGTAATCTCCAGCAGACGGTCGCTGAGTGTACTCTTGCCATGATCGATGTGGGCCACAATACAAAAGTTTCGATACCGCTCGATGGGGATGGCAAGAATTCGTTCTTCAAGAGCGGAACGTGAAGGCGCCGTAGGTTTTGCAAAACTCGGCGAGCCGCAGTGGAAGTACCGTCTGTGTTCACTCCGACTCCATGTCGACGTGTTTTGGTGCAGCGGCCGGTGCTGTAGCCTTCGCGCAGAAAAGTTCCTGCAAATAACAGGAGTGTACAATGCCGAAGTAAGGCTAGGCGGATGAAGTTGTCGTCGCAATTGGCGTGGAATACTGACCAACCGGTCCCGCGTAAAGCGCACGCTCGTCGCTGGGGGGCCGCGCATCAAGGTGTACTTCTCAGCATCGAGCAGACTCAAACTCACTGGTCGATGGGTCAAGTAACGTAGATGGCAAGGTGTGAAGCTTTAGGTACCTTGGATCCAGGCTTGATGTTGGCTAGGTAAATGCAGGGACCACCAATAACTTGAGCTCAAGTGGGGTGTACCCGGCCCAGATTGTGGCGCTCAACAGCCCTTCGATTGGACAGGGCCCTTGATGACGGGAGAGGCACGGCGCCTTCTTCAACCACGTACTACCTAGTCCTGACTTTTGAACATCAAATGCTCATCAGCTAGATGCCTCGGTCAAGATGAGCTTATTACAGCCTATGAAGTACTGATCAGATGCAGATAAGATTTGGGTATCTTGTTTCATCTAGTTCCTGGCTATACGATGAAAGCCCCCCCTCCAAGCCCCGGATAAAGTTGTCCTCGCCCCATTTATATTGTACTGCCTTTTTGGCTGGCTCCCTTTAGCTCTTCCTACCATAATTGGTACTCATGATTAGACCTGGTATGATACTTCGTAGTGCCGTTAGACGCTTGCACCATATGTCCATACTCCGTCCCATGTAAGCAATGCAGGTCGCAATGGATTCTCCCGTTGGCTGTCTCATGCAAGAACCCACTCACTCCCCCTTTTGATGAACTTGTCCAACAACAGACTGAGGTCGGATAGCACGAACCGGCAAATGAAAAAACCAAAGAACTCTGCCGCGTGTCGAGTACACAGCTCAAGGCCAACCTGTGTCTTGTCGGCATGCCTCAACCCAGGATCTTCGACCTGGCGGGCGATTTGATCTATAAATCATAGTCAGTCAGCTTATGGTTTCTAAGAATGCAAGTAAAGGATATGAGGCACCCTACCAATTGTCTGAGCAGCATCGAACAGTCGGGCGAGAGATCCCATATAATTTGCGTTTGGCCCTGTGAATTGCGCATTGCCCGGATCTCTTTTTGACGGGCGACTCGTCGGGTGGTCCGTCATGGGTAACGTCTCAGGACCTGGAGATTCCTTACCACTTTCTAGCCCGTTCCCTTTGGCATTAAACGAGTTGTTTAAGCCCGCTGCCGAATTCTTCGATCGTAATCTCCGCCACGAAAAGGACGAGGACTTCCCTGAAACACTGCCTGAGCGTGGCACGCTGATTGCTGCTTCAATCTCAGCCGAATTTGACGCATCTCGAAAGAGCATGTTGGAATTTTGAACGCCAACATCAGGCCCCAGCTTCCGCGTCAAGTTGGCTTGAACTTGTTCCAAGATGCCCTCCAAATACTGCATCTCCTCGAGTACAGCATCGGCATCGCATGTGTCGACCCTCGCCAACTTCAGAAGCGCCGCCGTGAGGTAGTCGCACGTTGCCACCTTGTCCTCTACGTTTCGGATCTTAACTCCTTTCACCTTCCACACGTCACTTGGAACAAACAGCTTATTGCTTAAATAACCTCCACGAGGGTGGGCAAGTGTCTGATACAAACACCGCATCAGCCAAAATGGCCTTAACAGGTAGTCTGTTGGACAAGGCTCGAGCGGAACCGGAGCATCGCCTTGAAGTGGATTTGGCGAACCCGGGCTCTGCGGTGAATGGAGGCTATCATCGAAAAGATATAAACCCCCAGCAGAGCTCGACGTAAATTTGTCTCTAAAAGCTGATGCCAAAGGCGTGGGCATCGCCGGCATCGCCGGGTACCTGCCATTGATGCCGAAGCTGGTACTTAATGGAGTACCAGGTGACATGTCAGAAGCGTCATCCAGGTTGGACAATGACATGTTCCGGTTCTTCATGCTTCTTAGACTCGACGATGAAAAATTCTTCCTTAGGGGAGGCCTAAAGGACGGCGAGCCGGAATGACTTCCAGTGAAGTCCTCGCTGTCCCGGCTTCTAGAATGACCGAATGGTGGCGTGGGGGGTACTGGCTGAGTTGGGCTTATGCCTTCCGGAGGCGAGTACGGCCGGCCGATCGAGTCGTTCACGTCGGCCGAGCCAGTCATGTCGGGAGTATCGAATTCGATCCCATGAGTCCCGCTCGGTGCCTGAGTAACACTATACCGCCGCCCAGGGTCGGCAAACTGCGACAGCTTGGAAGTCTCGATTTTTAGCTGCTTGGGGTTTTGCCCTGACATCCGTCTACTCCGCACACTCTGCCCGGGCCCTGACGATGAGGTTGTCGCTGAGAATGGCTTTTTAACAGGCAGTTCCGGTAAGGCCTGCAATGGAGGTGGAGCTTTTGGGCTCCCGGCTCCAGGGAACTGAGATGCGCCACTGGGATCGGTCGGTGATGTGGTAACATCCGCGGCTATTGTGTCTGTTGGCACCGCAGCCGCCTGCCAAGACGATTCCGCCAATCCGCTAGAGCCCGAGTTCCTGGCCGCAACTTGATTAGATGCCAGGTTAAAAGCAAACTCGTCCACAGAGTAGTCACGCGTCATTTCATCCAGAATGCGCTCCTCCTCATCAGAAGACCCGTCGTCGTAGAAGTCTTCATGTACGACATCTCCATCGGACTGTTGCTCTGCTTCGCTCTGTTTGCGTTGTTCTCTCTCATTCGCCTGCTCGAAGGCTTCTCTTTCGTTTTGCCGGACACGTTCCTTGGCGACCTCGACTCTGCGCAATGCTTTCGCCACAACAGGATCGTCAAGTCCATGGCTCTCCGAGTCCGACATTTCCATAGGCTCATACCCGTCGTCATAGGCTGCTTCGACGGCTGCATCCAATGCTGCATCAAACTCGACTTCGGTTGCGCCGCTCGGGGCGCGAACATGTTTCCGCCTCACAATGGCAGAAGAGGATCTGGAATGGATAGATGAGGCTGTTGAACCTCCAGACTCGTCAATGGGATCTAACCAGGAGTTAGACTCTCGGCTGGAGTCTCTGATGTGACGAGGACTATGGTTAGTCCGCCTTGCGCTGAGTGAGAAGTCCGATCTAACGGGTCCATCTGGGCTGCTTCGGCCATCAAGTTTGGGGGACCAAGGTCTTCGCGGTGAGAGCGGCGGGGGCATAGAAGCATCATCGGCGGGCATTTGGAAGATGAGTTGCTCGTCCGATGCGCGGTCACGGAGCGGTGACCTCGAAAACGAAGACTGTAAAGAATACTGCTCCGGCACCTTTACAGACGAGCTACTCGAGGGTTCTCCGAGGGTTTGCATCCGCGAAATGGGCAGCCCAGGGCCTACGTGATTCGGTGAACTTCGACTCTCCTCCCTCAAAATCCTATTAGTCGCCGCAGTTTCAAGGCCAGCAGACTCATCCAGGTCGTCGTCATCGTCAAACTGCAAGCTGGGGTTCAAGCGCAGGCCCAAGCTTTCAGGTCTCGCTGGTAGTGCTTTGCTATCTGACGCTGGCTGGATGGGTGCCATCTGGTCCAATTCTTCGATGCGGCTAGTGTATGTCCGGCGCTAATACCTAGTCAGCACTGTGTTCCTAGACAATCAGGATATACATAAGACCGCAGATTCACTCACAATCGCCTCGAGTTTCCGTCTATCTTCATCGGTCGAGGTCCTGGCCAAGACCTGATGCAAAAGATCGCATGCTTCTGCGTAAGCATGTCTCGCGCCTTCAAAGTTCTGTGCATTGTCCAACTGGACCGCCGTGTTCGCTTTTTGGAGTGCCCGGGAAAGCATGGCTTTCTGGGATGGTGGCCTGCTTCCTCTCTCCCTTCCACGCAAAGATCCAGTGGTGTCGGTACTCCCCTTGACGGCCGTCTGGGACTGATTACGAGAGTAACCTCTCATATGAGAGGCCTCCCCATTGTGATCGGACGACATACTTTTACAATGTAGTTGCTGTGAGCCCGGTTCGGCTGATCCTCTCCGGCCAGGGCCGGAGAATGCATCCCAAGCTTGGTATTTCTCAACTCCAGAAGCGCGCTTGAAAGCTCGAGATGCACCTGATGGCGCCCTCGTAGCGTTTCCGCGGAGAGATGGTTCGGTGCCCAGGTAAACGTCAAGCTGATGTGGTGTGAATATGGTGGATAGGCCTTCGGCACGCGTGGGCCCGGCAGGTGAGTAGGTGCGCAAATGGCTCCCACTGTTGTATATTCCCCAAGAAGTCTCGCCAGAAATGGAGCGTCTATTATGTCCCGAAAGTCTTTGGGGCGATTGGCTTTTGGCGAACGTGCTGGTAGGGGCAAGTAATGCGGAAGCATCAACACTCAAACGGCGCGCATGGGAGCTGGTCGGGGGGTGGTTCTGGCCTGAGTCTCGACTCGATGTTGTAGAAGCAGACCAGCGATTGAGGTTTCCGTCTCCTTCGGCTGGTAAGGCGGTGCTACTAGAGCGTGAATGCGCAATGGAGGGTATAACGTATGACGGAGCTTCGGATTCGATACTGGGGTAGGGGATGTTGCTCTGGTGGGTCACGGCATCGAATCCTGTTGTTGGAAATTGCGCGGAAGGCTGTGAGAGCGGGTGAAGCGAGGAAGTTCGAGGAAGTGATGAGGGTGTCTTTCGCGAAAAGTATGTTCCTGTGCCTATGCCCGTGCCCGTGCCTACGTCGAGACGATTACCAAGCGAAGATGAGACCGGAGCCTGCGGTCGGTCGGAGCGTGTGTCGGTGTGGTAGCGAGGGGCAGCCAGTTGGTTCGTCGACGAGGGGAACGACCTAGACAGTCTGTGCTGCTTCTGGTATGACTGCTGTTGCTGCGTCCACGAGGGATGAGGACGATGGGTCTGCTGGGTGAAATATCGGTGGTCCTGGTCCTGATCCTGATCCTGGTCCCGGTCCTGGTCGGGATGATGGTGGTTGTGGTGCGACTGGGACTGCGACGTGCCTGCATTCGAGAAGGTGGCCGAGGCGATGATATGAGGTGAGGGCATCCTGTGCACCTCTGGGCGGGATGGGTAAAGGCGACCCTACTCGGATAGCCTAGAAGTTTGCCTTCGGACGTTTTGACCTGGTCAACCAAAACTAGCCCGCTGCTGCCACTTCCGCCGCATTGAATGTGTCACGGCTACGCAACGACCAGGGGTCAGGGCAGTGCCAAGGGTAAGGGAGTACTAAGGGAGAGGGGGCTTAGAGTAGTTACTGTATGGGTAGTCATAATACGTTTAGGACAGGCCTAGCAACCAGTTGCTGATAAGTTGGCAATAGATACAAAGGCCTATTTCTTAGAGAACCTTAATAAGAGCCTATATTAGTGGGCTTTTTAAGCCTTAGTCTCTTAACATACTGATACACAGGCTATAGTCTAACTAGTTAGGTGTGTATAGCTAAATCTCTTATAAAAGGGAATATTAACTATTAATATTTATATTAAAGTCTAGTTAGTTTAAAGGCCTTATAATTACCCCTTTTACTAACCTCTATAGTATAAGTATAATACATTATAAAACCTAGTTTTGTTACGGCGTGGCTAGGAAGCAGAGTATTAAAAAAATACAAAATACAAAAATACAAATACATGTATTTGTATTTTTATATTTTAAGGGAAAAATAAAATATATATATTTGTATTTATATTTTCCTATATATAAATAAAATAAAAATATAAATACATATATTTATATTTGTATTTTTTATATTATATTACACTATATATAGACTAATTATATATAATATATTAAAAATATTTTATAGTATAATATATCTTTAGTAATAAATATCTAGTGTATTTACTTTAATAAGTATTAAATTAATAGAGTAAACCTAAAGAATACTACCTATAGTCTATAGAGGATAGAGTATTAAAATATTATATAATTAAGTATATTTTAGTTACTTATATCTTTATTTAGTATATTTACTTTTAAGTAAGTACTATAAAAATAATATAGTAATATTAAATAAAGAGTAACTATAGGAAATACTTTAGGAAATAATATAAGAAATAATATAAGAAATAATATAAGGAATAATAAAAGAAATAATATAAGGAGTAATATAAGAGATAATATAAGAGATAATATAGGAAATAATATAGGAAATAATATAGGAAATAATATAGAAAATAATATAGAAAATAACCTAATAAATAATAGTAAAATACTATAATAGGCTAGTATTACCTTATAACAGGCGTATAGTAACTTAATACGATTTATCTAAGCTAAAGAGAGAAAGTAGAAAGTATAAATAATATATAGTTTATATAGGTATTTATCTTACGCGTGTTATATATACGCACCCCTTCTAGCTAGTTATAACTTATAAGTAATAGTAGGTTATAGTAGGCACTAGCCTAGCTATACTTATTATAGTATAGCTTATAATATATACTTCCCTCCTACTTTATAAAGCTCTACTAGCCCTTAATAATTATATACTATATCTTAAGAAATTACCTACTAAATAATCCTATAGGCTAGTAGGCTTATTATTTTTCTTTTTTTTCTTAACTAGCCTTTTTATTAATATTATAAGTATTTATCTTATACATAACTATACTTCTTTTTTACTTTTATTATTCTTTTTACTAATTACTAATTATTAATTATAGAAATTAAATAATTTATAATAGCTATAAGTAAACTAATCCTTATATAGGCCTATATATATATATATATACCTACTAATTTAGACTAACTACTTAAAGAGTCTATATTATATATAAAAAGTAGTTTTATACTTATTACCTTTTATAATTTATATTTTATAGAAGGCTACTACTATATCTACTTTAGTATACTACTTTACTAATTCTATATAATAAAGCGTCTTAAAGATAAGTAGTAGAGGATAATAGTCCTTCTTTATAATTATATTTAGTATATAATAATTATAGTAAAAGCGTAATCTACTACTTAGTTTATATATAAAGAGTACTAGTGCTTTTATTATAAAGCTGCTTACTTAGATAAAACCTTAGTTAAAAAGGTCCTTTTAGGTTTTCTTTAGGACTAATAATTCCTCTCTTAATATATTATAAAAGGGGCCTTATAGTAAGGTTACTTCTAGTTCTAAGTCTATATAGTAGTTATAGCTAGGCTAATATAAAAGCACTTTTATTAAGGTGTTAGGGTTAAATAAGTTACTATATCTTTTATATATTTACTATAGAAGTATTATAACTTTAGTAGCTTATTTTACCTTCTTATCTAACTTTAGCTATAGGGCTTTCTTTACGTTAGTAAGGCTAACTACTATAATTTAAAAGAAAGCCTATAAGTCCTTACTTATCCCTTTTATAAATAGGTTATATTAAGTAGTATAGTCTTTAGGTATAGCCTTATAATAGATAGCTATAAAGGTAGGTGCTTTAATTACTTATATAGCTTTAATTTTATATACTATTATAGATTCTTACTAACTAACTAAGTATAATATAAGGTCTACTTACCTATAGTAAATAGTATACTTTATAGTATTATAAATAGTATAATTAAATTCTATCTAAAGTTTCTTTAAAAACATATTAACGTTAAGACTATATATAATATATATATATATATACTAATAGTAGCTATAAAGCTTAAGGTTAAATATAACTACTCTTTTTACTATTATACTAACTAATTTATTAGTAAACCTTCTTAAAAGAATTTTTCTTTAAGAGATATATAGAAAGCACTAAGTATATATAAGGTTATAGTTTACTATTATATAAGTATTATAACTAGTATTAGTAAGAACTTAGGTAGAGGATCCTTTATTAACGTAGGTATTTAGTAGTATAGCTAGTCTAATTATTCTCCTCTTATACTAAAACTCCTTTTATCTTATATACTTCTTACTTATTAGCTTTAAAGCCTAATTTTACTTTAAAGCTATTCTTTTTCTAACTTCTTTTTACTTTTAGCTATACTATAAACGTTATTACTTTCTTTAAGCTTCTTAATCTTAGTAGTTACTTTAGCTATATAAGTAAACTTACTTTTCTTTTTCTTACTACTAAAGTAATTTTAAGCTAGGTATTTAATTTTTTAATAGGTATAGTACTAATATATTTTAGTATATACTTTTTATACCTTAAGGTAGTTTTTCTTTTTAGCTTTACTAGCTATTTATATTATTATTCTTTTTATTATTTATATATCTTTATTAGTATCTTTTAACGCTAGAGGTAGTAAGTATTAGTAAGTAAACTATATACTATTAATTAAATTTTTAACCTTTTAGGCTACTTTACTTCTTTATTATATATAGATATAAAAGGTAGAAGAAAGTAAAACGCTTACTAATACGCTTTAAATATAAAAAGGAAAAGCGTTTAAAAGGAGTATAATTTATACTTTACTTAGCTATAGGTAGCCTTTAGCTTTAGCTAATACCTATTTAAATTTTAAAAGAAAAGTAATAAAAAAATATATACTTCTTTATCTTATTACTTATTAAAAAAGTAGATATATAGGTTTTTATATTTAGGTTACTATATAAATACTTTAGGTACTTTATAAACTCTTTAGGGTTATAATCTACTTAGGCTTTTTTTATTTTATAATAGGTTAATACTATCCTCTAAAGCGCTATATCTAAGTAGAAGTTAATAAAGTACTAAGCTTTTTACTTTATTATAAAAAACGCTTTATTAATATATAGTTTATTATATATTTAGTATAACTATATAAAAAAGTTTTAGTATTAGGTAAAGAACTTTAGGGGGTTTAGTATTAGTTTTTAAATAACCTAAGGGTAGTTTTTAGCTAGTATAAGCGTAATAACTATAGTAGCTATAGTAAGCGTAGTGTTTACTACTTCTAAAGACTCCTTATTATATAATTTAATTATAAAGCTTATACCTTAGGGGTTAGTACTTCTTACTTTAAGCGCTTTTATTTCTTATATTATTTTTACTATTACTTACTTTTTAAAGCTATAACTTTAGCTTTTACTTTTACTAATAAAGAAGTCTTATAGCTTATTATTATTTTAGCGTTTTATTATATACCTATTATATAGTATAATTAGTAAGGTATTTATTATTATATTTAGAGCTTAGATATATAATAGGCTAGTATTACCTTATAATAGGTGTATAGTAACTTAATATAATTTATTTAAGCTAAGGAGAGAAAGTAGGAAGTATAAATAACGTATAGTTTATATAGGTATTTATCTTATGCGTGTTATATGTGTATACCCCTTCTAGCTAGTTATAAGTAATAGTAGGTTATAGTAGGTACTAGCCTAGCTACACTTATTATAGCGTAGCCTATAATAAATACTAACTAGTAAAGCTAGTATTATTAGAACTAATAGACATTATATCCTCTTTATACTTATTATTTATATTTTCTTCTTCTTTTTTTCTTCTTCTTCTTCTTCTTCTTCTTCTATATTACTATTATAATCTTCCTCTATAGTAAAATCTAATTTATTATCTAATACTTTAGAATAATTAAAAATATTACTATATAATTTAGAGGTATATATATCCTCTATATTATAATTAGTAATATTTCTAGAAGTATTAATAATAGAATTCTAGTTTTTTAGTAATACTAACTGTTTTCTATTATTATGTTTAAGGCGGGTTCTTCTTTTAGTAATAATATTACTAGATTAGTTAAAACTAGCTTCTACTACTACTAAGGTAGGTAGAATAGCTAGATATTTTCTAGCTAATATACTAAGAATAGGGAATTTAACTTCGTTTTCTTCCTACTAATCTAAAGGGTTAACCTAATAATAAAGATTAATATAAGTAATATATATATATATATATATATAGAAATATCTATTAAGTACTTACTTTATCTCCTTATAAACCTAACCTATAGTAGTTATTAATTTCGTCTTTTTGTATATTTTCGTTTTCTTTTTTACTTTAGATAGGAAAAAGATTACTAATAAACTCTTCTTTAGGCTTAGGTCTAGGTATTTTAATATCTTAGATTTAGCTCTACTTTTAGAAGGGTCTGTAATAAAGTTAGATAAAGTATTAGATTTTTCTTTATCTTTTCCTTTATTCTTAGTATTATTAGAGGAAAAGTTATCTATACTAATTCTATCTTTAATAGAATTAATATATAAGCCTTTTTAACCGGTAGATTCTAAGTCTATTATTATATACTCTTTTAACCTATTATACTATTAGTATAACTAAATATTATAATTATATTATATTAATATAATATTATATACTTACCTATTATACTCTCTAGCTAAGTTGTCTTTAGCTAATTATATTATATTATTAGGTATAAAAGAAGTAAGATTATTATTTCTTAGACTTTTATAGTTAAGCCTAGGGTCTAATATAAACCCTAATAAATAAGGTTTATACTTATTATAGTTATTATAACTAATAGGGTAAAGGAAATAATCTTCTAGCTTTTATAACCCTACTTCTATAGAAGGTAAAAGAGGTATAGAATAAGGATGTAAAGCTTTATTAGACTATTAAATAATATTAGTATATATAGTTAATATTAATTATAATAATAATATTTAATTAAATGCTTACTTTATCTACTTCTTTTACTTTATAAGTTATTAACTCTTTTTCGTCTAATAAGCTATAATATATATTTCCTATTAAATTAAGTATAGTACTAATAGTAATATAAGTCTGGCTTTGTAAATATATAGTAGGACTATAAAATATCTTTAATATATCTCTTAAATAAGTAAGCTAAAGCTATTAACTTTCTATTAAATAAAGGGCTTTAAATGTATTATTTTTAGTTAGTTTATTTAATATATCTAGAGCTAGTTTTAGCTCTATAGATATATTAATTATTAAATAGACAGAATTCCATCTAGTTTCATTACCTATTAAGTATTAGTATTTAATAAGTATAAATTAATATAATAGCTTATATATAGTATTAATAATATATATATATATATATATATTTACTTATATAAAGGTATTTTAGTTTTATATATATTAATAGGAAATTCTTGTGCTTTTTTAGCGTGGTTAATTGCTGTTTTAAACTCTTCGTATAAAATAGTATTATTTCTTAATAATATTACAATACGTTTAAGTTTACCTAAGCTACCTAAGATATTAAATTAGTATAATATTTATAATAGTATTTAGTTATTATATTCCATATAATATTATTTAATTACTATAATATTTATAATAAATAAAGGTATTTTATTTACTTACTATAGTGTGTTTTTAGAAGTTTCTCTTGTTCTTTAGAGGAAAGCTTTTCTATAGAACCGCTATAGTTATTTATAATAGAAGGTATTTTAAAATCCCCTATATCTATATCTTTAGTAGTAATATTAATATATTTATCTATAATAGCTTTTACTACTAGATTTAATACATACCCTATACACCTTATATTATATAAAGGGAAACTTTTATTATTACTATTATAAGAGTTTATAAATAAGTTTAAAAAGGTATTATTATTAAAGCCGTTATCTCTAGTAATACTATATAAAAGTTAGTTTTATTATTTACTATAATACTTAATAATATAATAAATATTAATATAGTAATAGACTTAGTATATATTATATATATAACTTAAGGAACAAATAATATTACCTATTAATATTCTGTTTTAGGATATTATACTTATTAAGAATATTATTTTCAAATATTTGTTATATATATAGGCCAGTATGTAAATTATTTAAATACTGAAAGCCTATTTTATTTAATATTAGTATTAATTTTATTAAATATTCCTTAATAGTATGGTATTATTATTAAAATATAAGTATACTTATAACTTACCTAGTTGTAAATATACTAATTTAAAAGAACTATTAATATAAGTTCCTATTACTCCTAAATAGGCCTTATTATCTAAAGAAGTCTGTATATCTAGTTATATAGATATATTTCTATAGTTATTAAAGTGTTGTTTTAAGTTATAAATAATAGTAGCTTCTAACGAAGAAAACTTTAAGTTAATATAGTTAATTAACTTAGGATAGTTAATATTAGGAGAAGTACTAGGTTTTAAATATTAGTTTATATTCTTATATATAAAGTAGTAAAAATAAATAGCTTAATATAAAACCTACTAGTTTAAAAGATTTAATAAACTATTAAATTCATTAGAAGTAAAAGTATTATAACTAATATTAAACTTAAGTAAATAGTTTATTATATAGTTATATATCTCTTCTTCTTCTATACTATTAGTATTACTAGTAATAGTACTTTCTCTATATCGTTTTTTATTATAAGTATTAGATATAAAGGTATCTATTTTACTTTATTCTATACCTTTACTATTAGACTCTATATAGTCTTTAAATATAAAAGTATTTAGTATTATTATATTATAACTATATATATATATATATATATATATAATAAGGAATTAACTTACACTTTATTTTATCTATATTTAATTCTTTTTTTTCTAAATTAGCTATATATCATAGGCTACACTATAATAAGTATAGCTAGGCTAGTGCTTACTATAACCTACTATCGCTTATAACTAGCTAGGAGGGGTGTATATATATAACACGCATAAGATAAATACTTACGTAAACCGTGCGTTATTTATACTTCTTACTTTCTCTTCTTAGCTTAGATAAATTATATTAAGTTACTATACGCCTATTATAAGGTAATACTAGCCTATTATATATCTAAGCTTTTAAAATAAAAAATAAATAAATAAATACCTTACTAATTATACTATATAATAGGTATATAATAAGATACTAAAATAGTAATAAGCTATAAAACCTCTCTATTAGCTAAAGTAAAAGCTAAAGTTATAGCTTTAAAGTAAGTAATAGTAAAAATAATATAGGAAATAAGAGAGCTTAAAGTAAGAAGCGCTAACCCCTAAGGTATAAGCCTTATAATTAAATTACGTAATAAAGAGTCCCTAGAGGTAGTAAATACTATACCTATAGTAGCTACTATAGTTATTACGCCTATAGTAGCTAAAAACTACCTTTAGGTTATTTAGAAACTAATACTAAATCCCCTAAAGTTCTCTAGCTAGCGCTAAGACTTCTCTATATAGTTATACTAAATATATAATAAGCTATATATTAATAAAGCGTTTTTTATAATAAAGTAAAAAGCCTAGTACTTTATTAACTTCTACTTAGATATAGCGCTTTAGAGAATAGTATTAACCTACTATAAAATAAAGGAAGCTTAAGTAGATTATAACCCTAAAGAGTTCTTAAAGTACCTAAAGTATATATATAGTAACCTAAATATAAAGACTTATATATCTACCTTTTTAATAAGTATTAAGATAAAAGAGTATAAATTTTTTACTACCTTCCTCCTAAAGTTTAAATAGGTATTAGCTAAAGCTAAAGGCTACCTATAGCTAAGTAAAGTGTAAATTATACTCCTCTTAAATACTTTTCCTTTTTATATTTAAAGTATATTAGTAAGTATCTTACTTTTTCTTACCTTTTATATATATATATAATAAGTAAGTAAAGTAGCCTAAAAGGTTAAAAACCTAGCTAGTAGTATATAGCTTACTTATAAATACCTACTACCTTTAGTATTGAAGGATACTAATAGAGATATATAAATAATAGAAAAAATAATAGTATATATAGTTAGTAAAGCTAAAAAAAAAAACCACCTTAAGGTATAGAAAGTATATATTAAAACATATTAGTATTATACCTACTAAAAGATTAAATACCTAGCTTATAATTACCTTAATAGTAAGAAAAAGAAAAGTAAGCCTACCTATATAGCTAAAGTAACTACTAAGATTAAGGAGCTTAAGGAAAGTAATAACGCTTATAGTATTACTAAAAGTAAAGAGGAGTTAGAAAAAGAATAGCTTTAAAGTAAAATTAAGCTTTAAAGCTAATAAGTAAGAAGTATATAAAATAGAAGGAGTTTTAGTATAAGAGGAGAATAATTAGACTAGCTATACTATTAGATACTTATATTAATAAAGGATTCCCTACCTAAGCCTTTACTAATACTAGTTATAATACTTATATAATAGTAAACTATAACTTTATATACGCTTAGTACTTCCTATACGTCTTTTAATAAAAAATCCCTTTAAAAGGGTTTACTAATAAATTAGCTAATATAATAGTAAAAAAAGTAGTTATATTTAACTTTAAACTTCATAGATACTATTAGTATATATATATATATATATATTATATATAGCTTTAACGTTAATATATTCTTAGGAAAACCTTGAATAGAATATAACTATACTATTTATAACGCTATAAAGCGTACTATTTACTATAGGTAAGTAGACCTTATACTATACCTAGTTAGTTAATAAGAGTCTATAATAGTATGTAAAATTAAAGCTACTTAAGTAATTAAAGCGCTTACCTTTATAGCTATTTATTATAAGGCTATACGTAAGGATTACACTACTTAATATAACCTATTTATAAAAGGGATAAGTAAGGACTTATAGGCTTTCTCTTAAATTATAGTAGTTAGCCTTACTAATATAAAGAAAGCTTTATAGCTAAAGTTAGATAAAAGGGTAAGATAAGCTACTAAGGTTATAGTATTACTATAATAGGTATATAAAGAATATAGTAACTTATTTAACTCTAACACCTTAATAAAAGTACTATTATGCTAACCTAGCTATAACTACTATATAGAATTAAAACTAAGAGTAACCTTACTATAAAGCCCTCTTTATAGTATATTAAGAGAGGAATTACTAATCCTAAAGAAGACTCTAAAAGACCTCCTTAATAAGGGCTTTATCTAAGTAAGTAGCTTTATAGTAGAGGTACTAGTACTTTTTATATATAAACTAAGTAGTAAGTTATACTTTTATTATAATTATAAAGTACTAAACGCTATTATAAAAAAAGACTATTATTTACTACTTTTAATCTTTAAGATACTTTACTATATAGAAGTAGTAAAGTAGTATACTAAAGTAAATATAGTAGTAGCCTTTTATAAGATATAAATTACTAAAGGTAATAAGTATAAGACTACTTTTTATATATAATATAGGCTTTTTAAATAGTTAGTTTACCCCTTTAGGCTAATAAACATACTTATAAACTAGTAAGACTTTATAAATAGCTTACTTTAGAAGTTTCTTAATAACTTTATTACTATATACCTTAATAATATCTTTATTTATTTTAATAAGATAAAAGAAGACTATAAGTAAAAGGTTTACTAAGTCTTTAAGAAGCTTTATATAGTAAGGCTTAGCCTAAACGTAAGAAAAAGTAACTTTAGCGTAAAGAAGGTAAAGTATATTAGCTTTATCTTAGAAGTTAGGAAAAGCGTTTTAGTAAACCTAAAAAAGGTATACACTATTTATAAGTAGTTAGCGCTTTAGTCTATTAAGGGTGTAAGAAGCTTCTTAGGCTTTACTAACTATTACTAAATATTTATACCTAACTACACTAAGGTAGTTAAGCTAATAACTTACTTTATAAAGAAAAGTATAGTATTTATATAGTTTATAAAGTATACTATAGTATTTAAGAAGCTTAAGAACTACTTTATAATAGCCTTACTACTATAAAACTTTAACCTAAACGCCTTAACGTTTATAAAAACTAATTACTTTAGGTTTATACTAAAAGGCGCCTTAATATAAGTAAATAATAAAGGTAAGTACTAACCTATTATCTTTTACTTATAAAAGCTTACGCTAGCGTAATATAACTACCTTATCTATAATAAGAAGCTATTAGTAGTACTAAATTACCTTTAAGTATAAAAAGTAAAGTTATATAGTACTAAAAAGCCTTTTAAAGTAATAGTTAACTATAAGTCCCTTAAGTACTTTATAAAAAAGTAGAAGTTAATAAAGCGCTAGAGCTATTAGGCTAAAACGCTTATAGAATATAACTTCTATATTATATACTAGCTTAGTAAGGATATAAGCGTTTCTAATATACTCTCTTAGCGTAAGTAAGATACCCCCTTTATATAAGATAATAACTACTAATAGAAACGTATTATCTAAATAATTCTAGATAAAGTGTAACTAATAATAGCTTACTACGTAATAAAGGTGCCTTTAGTACTATATATAGAGGTATTCAAAAATAAAGAACTATAAGCTTTATAAGCTATAACGTAAGATAGTAATACTATTTTCTAAGTAGTATATATAGCTGTTTAGTAAGAGGACTACTTACTTTTACCTAACCTTTAGTTATACGTTTAGATTATAGACTACTACCTTAATAATATAAAATAACTTACCTAAAGGGAGAGGATATAGGTACTAGGTAATAATAACTTTAATTCCCCCTCTAATAGCTTACATACCTAATTAGTATAATAAAGCTATAACTTAACTATAACTAAGTACCTTAGGAGAAATAGTACCTTAGAGATACTTTTATAGAGGTTTTACTAGCTAGGCTAATTATAAATAGTATAGCGTTTTATTTATAACTATAATATATATAGAAGTAGTAAGATCTAGTATAACGTAAAGAAAGGCCTTCTATAACTATTAAGTATACCTAAGCGCTTAAAAAGCAACCTATTAATAGACTTTATTATAAATCTCTTACTATTTAGCCCTAACTATACTACTAATATATAGGTTATTATAGACTACCTAGGAAAGTTAGTAATACTTAAACTAATAGTAATAATAGATATAGAGGTATATACTAAAAGATTTCTAGGTTACTATTACTACTTTTATAATATACTAAAAAGTATTATTAGTAATAGAGGGAGTAACTAAATAAGTAAGTTCTAGCGTAAGTTTTATACACTTATAGGTATTAAGTAGAGACTAAATACGTTATACTACCTATAAAGTAATAAAGCTATAAAGCGCTTTAACTAAAACATCTAAGTAATATTATATACCTATATAAGTTACCTCTAAGAGGATTAGGTATATTAGATACTAGTTATTATAGAATAAGGTAGATAGATAGGCTAGAGGAGGACATCCCTATAGGCACGTGTATATTTACGTGCCTATAGAGTATATAATCCTTTATGCTATTAACCTCCCCTAAGTAGGAAGGTTAACTATAAGAATACCTTACTTCTAAGACCTACCTTTATTTTATAACCTCTATTTAGTTTCTTTATTATTACTTATTTCTATTATTCTTTACCTTTACACTACGTTACTTTATAAGATACTAGTATATTACTCTACTACTATTACAGCCTAACTATTCCTATTAGATCTAGAACAGCTGCTAGGAGGGCTATGTTAAGTAGTAGTATAACTACTTTAGTTTACACCTTATAATATTTTCTTTTTTTTTACTAACTTAAGGTAAAGATACACCTCTACTCTAATAGAAGTTCTAAAACTTTAAAAGCAGTATAAGTAAGCTCCTTTAGCTAAGGTATATTACTAAGTTATAGTAACTATATATATAGCTTAAATAGTTTCTATTATACAAAGTTATAAAGAGTTTTTCTAAAAGTCTATAAGATAATATCTTTAACCTTATATTTATAGAGTTTAATAGTAACATACTATACTATAGAACTAATAGGTAGGATATAGACTTCTACCTAAATAATAGATATACTAATAATAACTACTAGGTTAAATCTACTATTAAGATAGTAAAAAGGATTATTAATAACGTAAGATAAAACCTAGTAGTTTCCTTAAGATTATTTACTAACGGATTACCTATACTACTTTTATAAATAAATTCCTAGACCTTTTAGTTATTAGAAAACTTAGTTATACTAGAAAGAAAGATAACTAAGTAGGTTTTAAAACCCCTAAGGAAAATTCTTCCTTAATAACCTAACTTAAGGGTTAATAAGACTATAGGAGAGTTTTATAATAGATATAAGGATAGCCTTCCTATAGTATCCCTGCCTAAGGTACTAGAAGATTCTAATATAACGTAGCGTTTACTAAAAGGTAAAAAACTAGAAATTATAGGCCTACCTAAGTAAAACACTAGCCTACTAGTAAAATAACACTAAACGGCTAGCTAGCTAATTTAACCCCCTCTAGCGTAATATAATATATAATAATAGTAAACCTTATTACTACTAGCTATAGAGGTCTAATAACTACCCTTCCTAATATAATTCCTAATACCTAGCGGTTTCTTAGCTAGTATAGGTTATTACCCTTATAGACTAGGTATACTAGGCTTTTAGCTTACTTAGATACTACTAGGTTTAGCTTATTAACCCCCCCCCTTAGGGTAGATAGTATATACGCTACCTTACCCCTAAGGACTAGCTATATACCTAATACCTTTAGTTATACTACTATACCTAGGTATACTACTAAACGTCTCTATATAAGGGATATACTCTACCTTATTAAATATAATAGTAAGGTAGATATAAGTATTCTCTTACTACCTACCTCCCTAATAGCTAGGGATTTTAACTCCCTAGCTGTTAATACCTATAGGAGGGTAGAGATAACTAATAGTAAATATCCCTTATCTAGTAGTAGCACTAACGCTACTACTAGATATATTTTAGTTTATAAATATATTTTTTTATACTATAGTATACTAGATATAAATCTCTAGGATATTATCTAGTAGTATAAACACCTTAAGATATACTTTAACCTATTTATAGATACCTATAGGGATTAGTATCTTCTAGCTAGACGCTAATATAAAGTGTTACTTACTAAACCCTATCTTTTATAACTACTATATAACTTACTACTATAACGTAAAGTTATAGACTTAGGCTGTTAAGGTAGTATACTATAATACTTTATTACTATAGTACTTTAGTTAGATAATTTACTAGTACTTTAGGGGATAAGCCTAAAACTAGTAGGAATTTTAACTTATAATAGGAGAATAGTAATAGCTAAGATAGTAAAAATAAGCTACTATTACTTAATAGATTAAAGAACGCTTTAGCCTTACTTTAGTAAATACTAAAAAGTAGTTTTAAGAAAACTACTTTACTATAGAAAAAATTAATAGCTAAAGTAATATTTATATATTTACTTAGAGCTACTTTAAGTATATAAGAGTATAGGGAGATTAAACCTAACGTTAATAGCTAATAAGGTTTTATAATAACCTTACTTTATAGCTTAAATAGTTCCTCTATAAGCCTAAGGATAATAACTCTTTAGATAGATATATTACCTACACTAAGGAATAATATAAAGCACTATAAGATATAGCGCCTAGATCCTAATATAACCTAGTATACGTTAATAACGCTACTAACTATAATAGTAAAGACATAGTATACTAAGGAAACGTAACAGTTTACTTAGGAGCCTTATAGGCTAGTTACCTAAAACCTTATAATAAAGACCTCTCTAAAGATAATAAGGAAGAAACTATATTCTAGGGATTAGGTAGTAGGAATAATTAGTATAGTTAAAATAACTATAGATATTATAGAAATTACTATAGAAACTATAGAGGATACTAATCTTATAATAACTACTAAAGAGAAGACTATTAGGATAATACTAAACGTTATATAAAAGATTAGTAACCTTAGTAGGAAGTTAAGTAAGGAGGTAGATAGAGATAACGTATACGTTACACCTAAAAAATCAATAGGCGTAATAAGGTGTAATTTATATAGGAAAATAATAAGAACATATAGACTTATATTAATAAACTTATTAATAATAGGTATATTTTTAAAGGCACTAAGGAAGTTCCCTTATATAAGATAAAGAGTATAAACTTTATAGCTACCTTATTAAAGTAGAAAGTACTATTACCTAAAGAATAAGAAGAGGTTATTAAACCTAGTAATAACTATACCTTATTATAAAGTAAGGTTAAAGAGTACCTTACTTAAACGCCTTTAGATAATAACTCCTTAGCTATAATAATAACGCCTTCTATACTATTAGTTTCCTTAAAGGACTTAGTTATAGAACCTAATAGAGGAAAAGACTAATATAATAATACTATAAATTTTACCTTTTAACTAAAAGAAGTCTTTAAGGTAGTTATTAAACTTAATAAGAAATACAAACGCTATAAGCGTACCTATCTTTAGATTAAGGTATACGTTAATAAGAATTTAGAAGACTACTTTATCTATATTAATATAGGAGTATTAGTTATCTTAGTAAAGTAAAAATAAGTAAAGAAGTTTACTAAAAATCTAAGATTTTTACTTATAAAGCTATAAAAAGTAGGTATGGTTAGGTTATCTTTTATACTCTTAGAAAATATTACTTTTAACGTATATATTATTAGTATAGTAAAAGGTGTAGAAGTAAAAGTCTATACTATTATAATAGCTAAAGTTATAAAGAAACTTCTAGCCTAATTACTTCTAGAAACGCTATTTTATAATAACTATAGTATAGTAGTAGATTTTAATAAGAAGTAGGTAAAACTCTAATCTTCTTATAATATAATAATCCCTACTATAGTTAAATACTACTACTTAGTGTTATAATAGATTACTTCTTAGTTTATAGTAACTATTAAGCTAGGAGAACTTAAGTATCTCCCTATAAACTTTATTAACCTCCTAGAGAGATCTATAGAGGATAGACAGTAGTAACTATACTATATACACTCTAAACACGTGTATATCCTTAACGCTATTACTAATTTAAAAACCCTAAAAGTTATACTAGTATATAATAATATAGTAGAACTAATAACTATTAAGAAAGGTATAAAAGTAGTATAAATTACTTTAAACTAAGGTAAAAAGACTACTTAGGCGATTAGTAAGGATATACTAAATACTATTACTTATAGTAATTTAGTAAATTTCCTTAACGTTACTAACGAATTCCTAGACACTATAGGAGAGTTTACTATAGAAGTAGATAACACTAAAAAACCCCTATAGAACACATTAATACTAAAGGAAATACTAAAATATAGTATAATAAAGCCTAAGATATATCTAGTAATAGTTAATAAACATAGTGTAGACATTTATATAAATAATAAGGAGTTTACTAGTAAGATAAAGGTAGTATTTAATAAATACTATATCTACTATAATAGAGGGATAGTACTTATTCCTAATAAAAACTACATAAAGATTAACCTTATTAAGGGATAGTAAAACTAAAGGTAGAATATTTAGGTCTTTCTATTAGGTCTTAAGGATATAGAGTTTCTTAATACCTATTAGGATAAATAATATAAGTTAGGGAAGATTAGTTAGTAATAAAGCCCTACCTCTATTATATACCCCCTTTTTATTATATAGAAATACTATATAGATAAGAAAAAGGATAAAGGTTAAGTAGTTATAGATATATAACCTCTTAATAAGTAGGTAAGTCTAGACGTTTACTCTCTCTTAGACTAAGATAAAATTATAGGCTGTCTAAGAGGTAAGAAACATATAAGAATGTTTAACGCTACTAGGTTCTTCTACTAGCTTAGTATATATTCTAAGTACTAAGATAAAATAGTAATAATTAGTCCCTATAGGCTTAAGTATTCTAACGTTACTATTATAGGATTTAAGAATTCCCTAGCGTACGCTTAGCACTTTATAGACTAACTATTCTTTAAGTATTAACACTTTATTTATATATATATTAATAATATTATAATCTTTAGTAACTTTAATAAAGAATACCTTTAGTATATAGAGATAGTTCTAAATATCCTTAATAAATACTAAATCTATATTAATATAAAGAAGTTTTTTACTAGCTTCCCTAGCGTAAAGCTTCTTAATTATATTATAGATAGTAAAGGTATCTATAAGATAAATAATTATATTTATACGTTTAAGAAGCTAGTTTTTTTATATAGCCTATATAACCTTAAGATGTATTTTAGGATAGGCAGCTAGCTTTATATAGGGTTACCCTAGTTTAATGTAATTATATTACCCCTTTAGTAGAGGAAGATAAAATTAGCAGCCTAACTAAGATAAGATAAAGTTATTAAGCTAGGTACTATGCGTTAGGTAAGGGTGAAAATCGTTATAAAAGAGATATTTAACCCCTTACCTAAGGAGATTAACGTATAAAACGTACTATAAAAGAAACTCTATAACTAAGTAATATAATATTACTATAACCCTAAGAAACTACTATTCTTTAAGATTAATATATATATTAGTAGATTTAGGCTTATAGTTTTTTAGTTAGATTATAACTAAAATAGTAAAGATATACTTAGTATTAACGTAAAGATAAAACACGTTAAACCTAACCTTTTTTTTTCTTAATTTATAATAGTAATAGAGAAACGTTTTAGCGCTATAGAAGCTAAAATTATAGCTATTATATAGGCTATAAAGAAGCTTAGAAAACTAGTATAATCTAACTACTATAAAGTTAATATTCTTATAGACTATATAGTAGCTAAGGGAATTATTACGTATACGTTACTAAAACCTTTAACTTAAATAAAGTAAATCTTAAGCTTATAAATACTACTAACTACCTCTCCTAATACTACCTAAAGATTTTTTATATACTAAGTAAGCTAAATGTTATACCTAATATACTTTTCTACCTACTAGTTATAAGACCTAACCTATCTAAGTATTTCCCTTAAAAGGATAAACTTATAGATATTAATAATAATAATAACGTAGATATAGTAGCTATAGTATAGTATATAAGTAATAAACCCCTAGAACCTAGGAAAGCTACTATAACTATAGTATAAGTTAATAATAAGTTTATATAGGAAATTATTAAGGGATACTAAAGTAATAAGAAGCTAAGGAATCTAAGGAATTATATTTAGTAAATATAGGTAGATAAATATAAGTATATAACTTTAGATAAGGTAGAAAGAGATTAATAACTACCTTAGGAAAAGTAATAATAACCTTAGGTAGCTATCCTCCTATAGGAAATTAATAACTATAGACTAATATTTTATATATCTATAGATAAAATAAAGAGACTTTATATTCTAAAGCTTCTAGTAGGAAGGGTTTTTACTCTTACTTATAATAAGAAGTTTTACTTTAGGCGTAAGAGAATACTTATAGAACTTTAGAACTTTTATATCTATAGGAAGGTAAAGCTTATTAAGATATATATTACCTATTACCTAGCGTACTAAAGTAACTAGATAGATTACCTAAAACCTATTAGATCTTTCTAACCTATTATAACACTTAGTATTCTATATTACACTATATCTATAGACTTTATTACTAATATACTAAAAGTCTTAACATAGAATAGTTTCTAGGTATTACCTAACTTTAATATATATAACTACCTTTATACTATAACGTATAAGTTTAGTAAGAAAGTTCTATTTATCTTAGGTTACACTAAGTATAAAGCTTACTAGTAGGCCTAAGTACTTCTTTAAACCCTTATGTTATGTAACTAAGGCCTACTAAACGCTATTATTAGTAATTATAACCTAAAGTTTATTTTAGTAGTTTAGATAAAGATCTTTAAGGCCCTAAAGGTAAGATTACTTATATTTACTACGTATTACCTTTAAACTAATAGGTAAAGTAAAAGAATAAATTAGATAGTTAAGATTACTATCTGTTTTTATATATATACTAACCCTAACATACTATAGATTAATATCCTACTATCCCTCTAATACTCTCTTAATAACTTACTTACTATCATAATAAGCTAATTACTAAACAAACTAATACTTAGGTTTTACTTTAGAACTATATTGGAGTACGTTAGTAAGAAGAAGATCCTATTAGAATTAATTAACGTATTACGTAATACTTACTAAGTAGAAGTATAAACTCTTATTAATATAGTAGAAGTAATAAGAAAGAAGTAATATAACTAATACTATTACTTAGTAAAGTTTACTATAGGTAATAAGGTATTCTTCTACCTTAGTAGAGGATATTTACTACCTAGAAAACCTAAGAGGAAGTAGTCTCTATAGCGTACTAGACCTTTCTATATTACTTAGGTAGTTAGGCCTAGCGCCTATAAACTTAACTTACTAGCTTACTAGAGAGTTTACTTAGTAGTATTAACAATATAGTTATAGAAAGTACTAAATAAAGAAGACCTATTTAGTTATAAGAAGATCCCTTTTAAACTAATAAAAGTTAATAGAATAAAGGAATACAAAGTTAAGAGAATTATAAATTATAAAGTAACCTAAAGGAAAGCCTAGCTATTAGTTAAGTATCTCGTTAAGTAGAAAGGGTACTTACTAGCTTCTAATATATAGGAACCTTATAAGAATCTTAAGCCTAACGCTAGCAACCTTATTAAGACTTATAAGGAAGAATAACTAATTAATTAGGCTACTAAGTATATAAAGAAGTAAGGATAAAAACCAGCCTTAGCTAACTTCCTTTAGACTCTACTATAGATATTAGTAGATAATTTATAAAGTATTATAAACGCCTTAGGGAATCTTATAGTCCCTAATTTAGTTTTAATAATAATAAAGTATTTATTCTCTTAATAAGGGTAATAATAACTTATAGAAAGGCTTTTAGCTTGTTTTTCTTTATTAAGATATATGGTTTTTATAATAGTTTTTACTAAAATAACTACGTTTATTTTCCTTTTAGAAGGAAGAAGAAGCGCCTACCTATAATAAGTAGTTATACCTTCCTTACCTTTAATAGCTAGTAGCTAGAAAAATGTATATTAACTTACCTACCTACTAACCCTCTATTTTTTCCTTTTTCTATATACTATTTATTATAAATATAAACCTTATAATTTCTTTATTTTTTACTACCTTCTAATACTTCTATTTACTACTTTCTCTTTACCTATTATAAAGTAATATAATAAGACTTATACTCCCTTCTTACATACTTTACTAAGAACTATATAGTAAGCTACTATAGTAGATCCCTAGCGTTTTTTACCTATTCCTAACAATCCTATAAACTAAGACGAGATTAACTTTAACCCCTTTATTAATAATAAGACCACTAAGGCTACTAACTAGACCTAGACCTAGTAGTTATTACACCCCCTAAAGTCTACCTTTAAATTAGTTAATATCCCTACTGCCTAAAGAACTTTTTCTACTAAAAACTAACGCTATATTAATAACTATAATACTATAGATACTATAGTTATTAATACTAATAAGATAAATACTAGCTATAATAAGGACTTTAGTAATAACTTTAAGTCGTTTATCTCCTCTACTAACACTAACCTCTATAATATACCTTATAAAATAGAGGAAGATACTAAGGAAACCTTATAATAGATTAAGGACTATAAGGCTAAGCTAAAGTATAAGAAACACATAAAGCGTTACATATTTAAGGTTACTTACTATAAAATAGTTAATAAGTATATCTATACTATAGGTAGTAGCCTTAATAGTACTGCTTTTACTAAGATCTATAGTAACATAGAGACTAAAGCCTATATTACGCTAGGTATACTAACTAACTTAGTAACCCTAAAGAAAAATATAGGTAAGACTATTAAGAAAAATACTTTTAGAACTACTAATAAGAAGAAGTCTAATATCTCTAGTTACGCTAAAGCTATTAAGCGCTTTAAGGAGGTAGTTAAAGACTATACTAATAATACCTTTATCTATAAGATTTACATCTAGCTAAAGGATTTCTATAACTATTATAAGAATAGTATTACTAACTAGTATACTTCCCTTTTATCTAACATATACTTCTACTAAACAGTTACTACCCCTATAGAGAATATACTTTCTAAGTATAAGAAGAATAAGCTTTAGTCTAGTAACTTTCCCTCTTACGTAGTGTTAATTAGCTCTACCTTTATACACTAGGTTAGATAAAGTAACTCTAAGGTTATAAGTACTTTTCTACTGCTTTAGTAATTAGACTTAATTTCTATTTTAGAGATTATATATATATATAATACCTAAAGCTAAACTATTCTCCTTAATATAATTTAGGACTATATTACTAATCTAGACGTAAAAGTTAATAACTACACTATTAAGGCTAACGTATCCTATAAGGTTACTAATATAGTAGTAGCTACTACTAAGTCTTATAAGCTAGTTATTAAGGAGTACTCTAATAGTATTTACTAAATTACTAAGAATCTACATAAGAAGGCTAAGAAATCTAAATATCTAGAGGCCTTTATTAACAGCCTTAACTATTAACTTTAGAAGCTAACTTAGAAGGTTACCTTACTTAATAAGAAGGCTAATAACCTTAATACCCTTAATAAGTTTAAAGGTAATAAGTTTAAAGCCTTTATTAATAAGGTTACTAGTATAAAGGAGAAACTCTCTAATACTATTAAGGATGCCTACGTATATACCCTAGCTTCTTAATCTACTTACGCCCTATTAGTTATAATTCCCTAGCGCACTACTAAGTATATACACTAACCTAACTTACTAGCTATATTAGCTTAAGGTAGTAGTAAGAAGCGCTATACTATAGGAATTAATTTTAGAGATAATAAGTAAAAGAGGAATATATAAGATATAAGAGAAAGGCAATAGATAATATAGTAGATTAATAGTAACTTTTTTTTTTATATTTTAGTATACTTTAGATAAGTGTTTCTTCTAAAAGGGGGTACTTATTATAGAATAAGGTAGATAGATAGGCTAAAAGAGGACATCCCTATAGGTATATATATATTTACATACCTATAGAGTATATAATCCTCTACGCTATTAACCTCCCCTAAGTAGGAAGGTTAACTATAAGAATACTTTACTTCTAAGACCTACCTTTATTTTATAACTTCTATTTAGTTTCCTTATTATTACTTACTTCTATTATTCTTTACCTTTGTATTACGTTACTTTATAAAACGCTAGTGTAATACTCTGCTACTATTACAGCCTAACTATTTCTATTAGATCCGGAACAGCTACTAGGAGGGCTGTGTCACTAGTTATATAATTAGTAATTAATAACTATACTACGTTAGTAACTAGGTTAAGCCTTTTTTTTATAAAGTATAGCTACTATATAGACCTTATTA